>JBBMEG010019449.1:0-27148 GCA_037832605.1 Cyclanthera cordifolia | reverse complement strand
TATATATATATATATATTTATTTTATTTTATTTTTATTTATTTATTTATATATTCGGTTCAGTTCGATTTTTTGTTGGTTCTTCCACTAAGAATTGAAACCGAACAAATATATTTCGATTTTCTAAAATATCAAATCGAACAAACCAATATTGTTCTAAAAAACTGAACAGATCCATTAAATCGATTTGTTTCGATTCAGTTTCATCGGTTTTTAGCTTTTCCTTGCACCCCTACAAAGCACTATAGAAGAAACAATTTAAACATGTGTACTAATTCTAATTAAATCATTTTTTATTGAAATTTTTAGCAAAATGTGTGAGTAATATAAGCTTTTAAAAAAGTTTTTATGCAATCGGATTGGAGGGAGAGTTCTTTGTGATCCTAATAATTTTTTACATAATAGAAATTCTTTTTTGTCCTAATTTTTTTATTAGTTTCGAGGATGTTTGGATTGAGATTTTAAGAATATTTAGAATTAGCATTTAGAATAAGGATTTATTTTGAGTATTTAGGAATAATGATTGTATTCAAAAGATTGTTTGGATGTAGTTTTAAGAGTATTTAAAATTAGTATTAAGAATGAGTATTTATTTTAATGTATTTAAAAGTAATGATTAGTAATGATTGCATTCAAAATGTTATTTTGGTGTAGTTTTTAAGAGTATTTAAAAATAGTATTTAGAATGAAAATTTATTTTGAGTATTTAGAAGTAATGATTAAAATCAAAAGTTTGTCTAGATGTAGTTTTTAAGAGTATTTAAAATTGGTATTTAGAATGAGAATTTATTTTGAGAATTTAAAAGTAATAATTACGATCAAAACCTCGTTTGAATGTAGTTTTTTTAGGAGTATTAAGTAGATACTAGTTAGAAATACTCTTTATTGATGCCAAAAAATGGTCAACTGGGATCAACGGTAGAGATTTATTTACCGAGAACGAATTTTCCTGCAAAACAACGAAAATTAGGCACACCGGTGTGGAGTGAGCCACAAGGCCTCCGATGCCTAAGTTAGTAATGTATTTTAGGTGAGTTTAGAGAGAGCTAGAGAGCTTAGGATTAGCTTACAAAGATTATGAGCGTATTTCAACTTAACCCAGCTTGGATTCAAATGGAGGATGACTTGACATTTTATAGCAATCGGACTCGTAACTACTGCAGCTCACTTGATGGTGGCTTAATGGTCAGTCGTTTGTAATGTTAGCCATTAAGCCAGAAATCAATACTGGCATAACCCCTGAACGTTACACTTGAGAGGTGTAACGGTCTTGTCAAGGAGTTTACTTGGACTCGGCCAACCTTTGCAGGTCCTCACCTCTATGACCGACCCTTTAAGGGTGTGAGTCTTCTTAGTGTATCTCTAGGATGTTGCCCCTTAAGGGTGCAACGACCTAGAATGTACTTGAACTCGATCGACTATTAGAGAAACCTTAACCTCCACGGCTTTCTCCCTTTTAGGGGTGTTCACCTTCGACCGTTCCCTTAGGGATCGGCTTTGAACTCTGTCAATCATGACCTCCATGGCTTGACCCAGTAGAGGGTGTTCGCCTTCTTTGGCCGACTCTCGAGGGGGTCGGAACTAGCTTGGCCGACCCACGGGGTCAGAACTAGCTTGGGAGACCTCTGGGTGGTCGGCATGGACTTGGCCGACGCCTTGGGGGTTGTGGCCTATTGGCCGACCCCCTGGGGGTCGTGGCCTCCATTTGGTGAATCCCCGGGGGGTCGGCATTGGCTTGGCCGACCCCATGGGAGTCGTGGCCTTCATTTGGCCGACCCCCTTGGCTTGGACAACCCCTGGGAAGGGACGTAGCCTTGTCTGAGTATTTCAGGATATTTTAGCCTATAACACTTCCAAAAATCTCATAACAAACACCTAGAAATTTTTCCATGTAAATTATTGTGTCATTCTATTTTGTTGTTTTCCTTAATTTCTCACTCATATTTCTGTTCATCCTTGCCGTAATTAAGTAAGATTGTCCAACAAGAACCGAAGAATATCTTATCAGTGAGAGCTAAGTTTACTGGTAAGGTTAATTGAATGAAAAAAAAAAATTAAAAAATTAAGAATAATAGAACTTACACACTGGGTAAATGACATTGATTTGTAATCCTGCCATGTGATATGATCTCCATACTTGTTTCTCAAAGCATCTTGTTCATCCTAATTAGAAAATTCACGTATAGATCAAAAATAAATAAATAAATAAATAAAAGAAAATTCATGTCCAGAAAGCAAAAAAAAAAACAGTAAATTCTAATGATGGTAGCAAAAAAAAACTATGCTTTAAAAATGAATCGGTTTAGAATAATTTCAAAGTCTCAGTTCTTTGATGAATCTTGCAAACCTTAAATTTTGAAATATTGCTACCGAAAATAGATTAGTAATAAATATGCAACATAAATTAAATAGGGTAAATTGTAAGCTTGGTTAGAATAGCCAAAACAGAAATAGCTCAGCAATATTAGTGTACCATAAAGTCACGCGTACGAATCTTCATCTCAATTATTGTAATAACAAAATAATTAGTTATGCAACGTAATATTGATTAGACTAATTAAACGTACCAGAATGTGGTTCAATGCTTTAGGCGAGTGGGTTAGAAAATAGACAGCGAAAAGCATTGTTTTAGAAGTAGTCTCATTTCCAGCAAAAAGAAGATTGATTATGAAATCTATAACTGCCTCTTCCGATAAAGTTTGATCCTCCAATACTTCTCCGAGCAATCCTGATTCCTTTGTTGTGCTCCACTTGTGCATTTCTATTTTCTTCTTAATTTTGCTTTTAATTTGCTCCCTTGCCTATACTTTCCACATTTACCACAACTATATATTATATTGATGCATGTTATGGAACATAATATTGGAAACATGTAATGGCTAAAAAAAAACCTCATTCTTTTTCATTCTCTAAAATATTCAAATATAATAAATCTAGAAAATAGATACAAGCTCAAGAAAGTTTTATAAAACATAGGGAATTGTATTATAATTTCTCTTATAATTCTCAACACAACCCTAATTCTCAACACAACCCTTGAGTTAGAGCATGTAAATATCAAATGTTCAACTTGCCAATTAAAAATTTGAACGGTTGTTTTTCAAGTGCCTTTGTCACAATGTCAGCCAATTGGTGTGTTGTTGGGAACATATTCAGTAGCAAGAAATCTAGATAACAACTCATCACAAAGAAAATGTGACAATCCACCTCAATTTACTTAGTATGATCATGAAATACATGATTCTTTGCAATATGGAGAATAGATTGACTATAGCAAAATAATTTTATATGTTAACGATGCAAAACACCAAGAGAATCTAATAATTATTTCAACCATTTCAACCGACGAACGAGATACAACCGTTTTTTTTACTTTTCCATGAAATAGAAGCAGAGCTAAGAAAAACCACATATCCAAACAACAAACGACGAGTCGATAAACAAGCCGCCTGATTACTATCACAAAAAAGCAAACTCGTCTCACTTTTAGACGGTAACAAAATACCTTGACCTGGAGCGCCTTCGAGTACCGTAATACCCTAATTGTTGCATCTCATTGTTGAACATGTGGAACACGCAAGAGCTATATGCAAGAGTATGCATTGAATAATTTAGTTCAAGTGAAGTTACAAATAAATAATTGTCCAACTAAACAACGATATTGGTATGAGTGCACATACGCATTCTCCTCGACATGAGCTAGTTGATGATTCTGCTTCATGTTAAATATAAAAATGGAAAAGTCTAGAACTCACTACACTCTTAGATGTCAAAAGAAAAATATCTAGATATTTCTTTTTCAAGAAAGATCTAGATATACACTTTCTCCCAAGAGAAGATGTGGCAAAACTAAAGCCACTAGATTTACTTGTCACAAAGGAAAAATGTGGCAAATTTGTGACCATTGATTCTACTTGGAGCCCAAGTTTAAAAGTGCTAGAAATAGGTAGGTGAGCATTGTTGGCAAGACATCCCAAAATTTGCCAAGAGTACATCTCATTTCCTAAAAAGTGAGGTTGTAAGATAAAAATAGAGAGTGATTATCCTTGTAGAAAGTTTGTTGTATTTTGTAAAAAGAAATTTGTAACTCCTATTTTTATAGTCAAGTTTTTCTATTCTTGCCCATGGTTTTTACCCTAATTTGTTTAAGGATTTTCCACGTAAAATCGTTGTGTCGTTCTTTCTCTTCTTTCTCTTCATTACTATTAATATTCTCAATCTATTTTAGCTGTGACACTAAACTATTTTACTTAAACAATCCTAACACTTCATAGGTGTGTCAATAAGCTTACATTCTAACATGTCAGTTTCGGTCAAACTATCCAAAGCGTATTTACGTCGATAAAGAAATCTACATTATATTCCTCACTTTGAGCTACCTCAATGCCTAGAAATACTTCAAAACTCCCAAATCCATCATATGAAAACATGAGCTCAAATAATCTTTAAATCTCTAAAGTCCATCTTATACACTCAACCACTACCAATGACCTTTCCCCTAGCAGGAAATGATCTATTGAATAAAGAGAACTCTATCTCTAGAGAGGGTATAACATATTGAAATAAAGGAATTCATGGATCTCTTCCATCAGACATGTAACACCCTAAAAGAATTATAGCTAAAAGACAACAACCTAAAAACCAAGGTCCGTGATCTTGGTCTAGCTACCACAACGCATAGGCCACCGATCACAACTAAGTTGTCATAAAACCCCCCCAAAGAAAACTATTAGGGTAAACAACATCGCCAAAGTCAGTATATTCATACAAAGTAAGTTTTTTTTTTCTGTGTGATAACTACCCTTCATCAGCGTAAGCTATAAGGTCAAACTAGTAACTTCAAATCATGGATCAGCCATGTCTATGGTACTAAAAATCTCATGATTTTTAACCACTTACAACAACAACACCTTATCTGTCATGCACATTTATACTTCAATTCTGATACAACTCTTTACTCACTAAGCACCCTAACTAGAGCGTGTAACACCTCTGCACATGCCCCAACGGATAACTAGCTAGCATCACAACTTTGAACTAAAAGGGGTGATCTCGCTTACTACACGCCACTTTAAAGAATTCCATTATAAACACTTACCATCTAAGGTAAATCGGTATAACATCACCCACACTTGGCCACTCTCTCGACCTTTATTATCACCATGCATTCATGATTACAAGAACTTGTATAGCAAGAGGTACTCATTCATGGATGTACGTCCTAACACATCTTTTAACTGCTTGTACGATCTATCTCACAGTGGTCGTTGTACTATTCGCACTAGCACACATCTTAGTTGTTCAACAATTAATCTCAACCCCAAGAATTAAGTTCAACTCACAACTCTTCCAACTACCATTGAGGAATAAGAAGCATGCATATGACATAACCGCTCTAGAGTCATACACCCTAAGATAGGACTATTAGTTGCTCGATTAGGGCCCTAGCTTTATTGCGAGACAAAAACCTCAGCGGATCCTAAAAAGAGAAAGCCTCTTAGAGAGAGTTTTTGTCGCTGTTAAAGTTGCAGTCATGGCTCGCTGGTACGTCGCCCCGACATTCTTTAAACCAAACGGCATCACCTTGTAACATAATGTACCCTCCTATCTGATATGGTGATAAACGTTGTCAGGTAAATAAGGAACGAGATGAATACAGAGGTTAAACGAGCATCCCACACCCAAAAGGTGCCCCACATAGGTCTTCCCCGAAACCCCCCAGCCACTAAAGTTAACAACGTAAAAAAAGCATCTGTTTTTTTACCGATTCCGGAAGAGGGAAGAAAAAGGAGGATGTTTTGTTTACTTGCTTACTTGTAAGGTAAGGAATACTAATAAAATAAGATCTAACATCCGCTCCAGCTTCTTGTGATTCGAGACTGGGGAGGGGATGGATATAGAGAAACAAAAAAAAACAAGATGACACCATTGAGTATAAGCCCTTGACACAGACCATCCATCTGCTCACACAACTTATCAACTTCTTCATTCAACATTACAAGTAAGACTACATGCTAAAATGGGTAAACTCAACTAATAACCTGCCTCACACTCTCAAATGAGTGAAACTCCATTAGCAACTTATCCCACACTCTCAAATCAGTGAGACACCCTTAACAACTCAACTCACATTCTTAAATGAGTGAAACTCCATTAGCAACTCACCTCACACTCTCAAATGAGTGAAATACCCTTTGCAACTCACCCCACACTTTTAAAGGAATGAAACACCCTTAACAACTCATCATGCATTCTCAAAGGAGTGAAACACCCTTAACAAGTCACGCTGCACTCATAAAGAAGTGAATTACAATCATCAACTCACCTTATACTCCAAAATGAGTGAAACATCTCTAGCAACTCATAAGACACTCTCAACAGAGTGATACCAACAGTAACTCATCATGCACCCTCAAATGAGTTGAACATCTTTATTAACTCATCATGCACTTCCAAATGAGTGAAATATCACCAAAACCTCACATCACACTTTTAATGAAGTGAGACACTACTAAAAACACAATATACTCTTACACGAATGTAATAACACTAACAACTCATACTCCCTCAAAGAGACGATAATACCTTACTCTAAAAGAGTGCAACACATGAACATTCATATGAAAAATAAGAATGTACACGACATAGAAACATGACTACTTACCTCCAAGCCGAGGTATAATGTATGTCACCCAATGCAGAACCTACAGATGATAATCCACTCGAAAATGGAATCATTGGCACAAATCAAAAACAAATAGAGAGCGAGATGACGTTGTTTCCTTTAGACACGAAAATCGCACTGCTTAAGCATGAGTCAGTGACCACACGTCACACCTAACAATGTAGTTTTGATCCTAACCAAAATGACGTCGGTCAAACTTGGTCAACGTTTAACCTTGACCTTTCTTTTCTTTAATTAGGATATTCCAAGACAGATCAACGGCAGTAACATGGGATACATAGGGAGGAGAGCTGATTTGACCGTGCACTTATGATAACTCTTGACCATTGTCACTTCTGATAACTTAATTTTTTTTTTTATCAAATTGGGTTTTAACCATGACATAAAAATCTTGAATTAATTTTGGGGCTTCAAATTTTCAAATCATTAAATACACCCAAGTAGCACAAGAATAATCATCAACAATAGTGAGAATGATGTGTGCTATAGACCCGATAGCGTGAGCTATCACATAGGCTATTTGACGATTCATGAAATTCGTGCGATTCATATGATGCATGTTTTTAGCATCTTATTTGCGATATATTAAGGTTGATGGCGTAATCAACAACAGTGAAATAAACATCAGATGTAGCATCTGTATTTGCGGCATGCAATAACTTTATTTTCAAGTTGGTAAAATGTATTTACATGCTCTAAGTTGAGGTGGAGTGTTATGAATAAATATATATTGGGATATTTTGAAGAATTGTTAGATTTAGTCATTTAATATTGGTAACTTTTTAGGAAATTGATTAGATATTATTTTGGATTTGTAAGGAAATCTTTTAAGATTTGATATCTTATGTATGATATTTGTTAAAAGTTAATGAAAATGAGAAAGCTTAGGCCTTTCTCAAAATTATCAAATTTGGCTCGATAAATTACCGAATCGAAGCGCTAGCCGACCCTCATGCTACCATTAAATATTCCTTAACTGAAGCCTAAGACTAAGGAGTATAGACCCAATCAAAATAAAAGTAGGCTAGGTGGCTCGAGGCCAAAAGCTTGGGCTATATGTATTGGTTGCTCTCTGACTCGTCATAAATGAGTTTATGCATGAGCCTGAGGCCCCGTCGCACAAGAGGGACCACCCTCACTTGTGCCAACGGATCAGTTACAGGTCAGAAAGAAATCTACCCTTGATAACTATAAGATAATAATAGTTTTTTTAAAAAATCTAATATAATTTATTTTGCGCAATATTGGATAGTTCCTAGGAAGTAACTAGCATATACTTCCTTAAATTTGTAAGGACAATAATGTACCACATTTTAATATATCGTTTCTCTTTCATGAATCAAATATTCTTAGTGCATTTATTATATATTCATGTGCCATATTATTATCTTCACAAATTGTGAGAAATATTTACTAGATAGTCGTTAGAAACTACCAAGTTTTACTCATTTCTTCATGGAACGTTAAGACGGCATAATATTTCTAGCAATACTAATATTTAAATTTTGTTGTAGTTGAGTTGAGTTGGGTTACCTTGATGGCGGTGTAATAAGCAAAGCCAGGTAAGTTGATAGGAATAGAAAGACACCCATCAACAAAGTCGTAAAATAATCGACTAATCTCATCAACTTCTAATTCACTTGACAATCCCAACAGCTGATTAACCATTAGATTAATGGCAATCTGAGTCACAAATAATCAAATATTACTTAGTAATAATGTTTAAACAAAAATAATCGACTTGTAGAAAATAATGGATATATATACACACACACTTGCCTTCCTACAAACATCTTGTAAAAATATGACTTGATCATCATGGAAACTGTGCAATGTTTGGATGATTATGGTTTGAAAATCATGCAGCAATATTGGATCAAACTTGAGTTTGTTTATACGCATCATATTTGAGGCCATTGCATGCAGTTTTCTTTGTTGTTCTCCTTGTGTTGTGATCACACCGTTCATCCCTACCAAATCTTTGAAAGATTTGGGGTAGCTTGATTGGAATAGTTTCCCTTCGTTCTGCATCACGTACCTGTTAAACTCGGGATCTACTGATACCACTGCCCGTTTTCCAAACACGTGGCACGACAAGATCTTCCCATACCTAATTTCGAAAGGAAACATGTGTTATACTATGAATAATTAAATTTATTAAAAGATGATCACCTCTTCTGATGCATGAATTATTTCTCTCATTTTTATGTTTTTTTTTTGTTCAATAACAATTGGAATTGGGAGATTCAAACACATAATCTATTACAAAATTGAAGAAACAATCAAGTAAAAGAAATAGAGAGAAAGTGAGAAAGACATACATAGATTACGTGGTTCATTAACGATGTATATTTCACTACAACAAAAAACAAAATAGTTGACACTCGCTTATTTCAAACAAAAAACGTCAAGTAAGTATACTTTAAATATTGTTAAGAGAAGTACAAACCCTCGAGAAATCTCCACATTAGTATGATATTGTCCACTTTGGCCATAAACTCTCATAGCTTTATTTTTTTATTTCACCCAAAAGACTTCATACCAATAGAAATGTTTGTCCTCCATTATAAACTCATGATTTATCCGTCAATTAACCAATGTGGAATAATACTTTATTTATATTCCCATGATAAAGAGCGTCAAAGAGAGGTTAAGATGAGAGTTTATATTGTATAGTTCCATAAAACCTTATTACAATAAACGAATTGATTACATAAAAGCCTAGATACTAAAACATTAACTCGACTACAATTTCATCCAGGTTTTGAGAGTGTTGCCTCCAAGCCCTCATTGGCGTCACCCATGAACCCCGACTCTAGCTGACCAGACAACGAGATCCTAGACTAAGTAATCGTAGGGCATCATTGTTTAAGACATATCTCAACATAATCATTCTTGGCATTGGTTCATATATATTAAATACTAGAAATAATGAAAAAAGTAGTGAACCTACTTTAAACCAATATGGACAGCCCAGTTACAAAGTCATTAAAAAACCAAAAGATTATGGATTCTCACAATCTATGGTGGTCATCTACCTAGGAATTAAGTTTCTATACTTTTCCTTAACATTCAAATAGTGTAGGGTCATGGGTATGTATCATGAAACGTGCATAACCTAGTTTAAACACTACAAATCTTAAGAAAAAATGTTTAATTAGAGGTCTCTTAGCTATCCAATATGAAATCCTTAATGATTCATCCTTAACGGTTGAATTATATTTTTGTTGTCATCTATTTATCAAGATAAAACTTCAATCTCATTGTTATCTAATGGGCATTAGAGTCTATGAAACCCAAATAAATACACGTAAAAAAAGTGAGATTCAATTAATATATTGTAATACCCAAATTAAAGAAAATAAATGGTCAAGGTTAAACGTTGACCAAGTTCAACCAACATCATTTTGGTTAGGATCAAAGCAACGTTGTTGGGTGCGACTCGTAGTCGCTAACTCATGCTTAAGCGGCGCGACTTTTGTTTCTAAAAGAAATAACGTCGTCTCGCTCTTCTTTTGTTTTCGATTTGTGCCGATGATTCCATTTCTGAGTGGATTATCATCTGCAGGTTCTAAGAGCTCAAAGCTCAAAGTGTTGGGTTATACATATATCCTACCTTGGCTTGAAGGTAAGTAGTTATATTTCTATGTCGTGTACATTCTTATTTGTCGTATGAATATTCAGGAAACTAGTGTGAGTTGCTAGTTTTGTTACGATTTTGTAGAGTGGGGTATGAGTTGTTAAAGATCGTTTATCGTCTCATTGTGGGACGTACGAGTTGTTAGTGATGTTCCACTCTTGTAAGAATATAGTATGTTGCTAGTGGTGTCTCACTCTATTGAGAGTCTGATGTGAGGTGTTGGTAATATTTCACTCCTTTGGAAGTGCATGGTCAGTTAATAAAGATGTTTAACTCATTTGATGGTGCATGATGAGTTACTGTTGTTTTCACCTTGTTGAGAGTGTCGTGTAAGTTGCTAGAGATGCTTCACTCCTTTAGGAGTGCAGGAGAGTTGATAATGGTAATTCACTCCTTTATGAGTGCATTGCGATTTGTTAAGGGTGTTTCACTCATTTGAGAGTACAGGGTGAATTATTAAGGGTGTTCAACTTCTTTGGGAGTGGAAGGTGAGTTTTTAAGGGTGTTTAACTCCTTTGAGAGTGCAAGGTGAGATGTTAAAGGTGCTTCACTTATTTGAGAGTGTGAAGTGAGTTGTTAATGGTGTCTCACTCATTTGAGAGTGTGTGGTGACTTGTTAAGGGTGTCTCACTCATTTGAGAGTGTGTTGTGAGTTGCTAATGGAGTTTCACTCATTTGGGAGTGTGGGCGATCTGTTAGTTTGTGCTTTGCTAGTTTAAGCATGTAGTCGTACTTGTAAATTGAGGATATTAAATTGCACATGAGTGATACACGTTTATTTGATGTGTTAGTTAAAACATGTTTAAATTGTTTGTTATGAGTAAAGGCATGAATGTATACGAATATGTAATTTGTAATGTTGAATGATGAAGTATGATAAGTTGTTTCAGCAGATGGACGGTCAGTGTTAAGGGCTTGCACTTAGTCGGGATAGGGTGTATGACTTTAGAGTTATTATGTTGTATGCGAGCATCTATTCCTCAATGATAGTTGGAAGAGTGGAGAGTTGAACTTGGATCTCGGGGTCGAGATTGGTTGTTGAACAACTAGAAGGTGTTCTAGTGCGACTAGTACAACGGCCACCATGAGATTGATCGTACAAGTAGTTAAAAGATGTGTTAGAACGTATGTATATGAGTGAGTACCTCCTGGTATACAGGTTCTTGTAACCAGGGATGCATGGTGATAATCAAGTTGGAGAGAGTGGTCAACTGTGAGTGATGTTATACCGGTTTATCCTTGGTGATAAAGATTTATAGAGGAATTCCTTAGAGTGGTGTGTAGTAGGCGGGATCACCCATTCTATTCGAAATTTGTGATTTTAGCTAGTTATCAGTTGGGGCATAAGTAATGTACTTATGTGTTGCATGTGTAGAGGTTGTTACACGCTCTAGTTAAGGAGCTTAGTAGTAAAAAGTTGTATCTGGATTGGAGTATAAATGTGCATAACAGATAAGGTGGTGAGTTGTAATTGGTTAACAATTGTGAGATTTTCAGTACAATAAACATGGTTGATCCGTATTCAAAAGTTATTAGTGTGACCTTATAGCTTTCGCTGATGAATTGTAATTACCGTGCAGAAAAAGTACTTACTTAATATGAATATACTCACTTTGACGATGTTGTTTACTCTAGCAGATTTCTATGAGTTTTTTGCGACGATACTTGGTTGTGATTGATGACCTATGTGTTGCGGTAGCTAGACCAAGATCACAAACTAGGTTCTCAGATTGTTTTCTTTTAATTGTAATTTATTGTATGTTATTTAGAGTTTTTGGGGTGTTACATATATTTATAGTGTTGAGAATTTCTTATTGTAAAATTACTTCTCTTTTAACTTCAATTAATTTTGAAATCAAACTTTCTACCATCTAATAAACAGTACCATCTAAAAAAAAACATGTTTGAGAATGTGAATAAGATCATATATATTGAGCTATTATTGATGAGAAGTTAGGTGTTATTTAATCACAATTGGTAAAGTTGTGTGGAAATAATAAATAAGCATAACTATTTGGTTTTTGATTTTTAGTTTTTGAAATTGAACTTAGTATTTATTCAAATTTTTATATATGAATATCCCTATCAAATTCCATAAGTAAAAACAAGTATTTAGAAGTTGTGTTTTTTAGGTTTCATTTGATAATCATTTGATTTTTTTTCTTTTTAGTTTTTGAAATTTAAGCGTATAACTGTCATCTCTTCTCAATATTTTCATTACTTTGATATCTACACCTTCTTTATGTTTTTAAAAACCAAATCAAAATTTGAAAGTTAAAAAAAATAGCTTTCAAATACTTGTTTTGGTTTATGGAATTGAGTTAGAATTCACGTACAAACTTAAGAGATGATTGAAACCTTATGTAGGAAATTTGAATAAATATGAGCTTAAATTTCAAAAACAAAAAACAAAAAAACTAAGGCCTCGTTTGATAATCATTTTGTTTTTCATTTTTTGTTTTTAAAATTTAAGCCTATATTTATTTCAAATCTCTACATATATCTCATATTTTCATTAGGTAAGCCTATGAATTCTAATTAATCAAATTTCATAAACCAAACAAGTATTTGGAAGCTACTTTTTTTAGCTTTCAAATTTTGGTTTTGTTTTAAAACACAAGTAAGATGTAGACATCAATGTCACAAAAATTATGTGTAGTAGTAGTAGTTGTAGGCTTAAATTTCAAAAATTAAAAACAAAAAACGAAATGGTTATCAAACATATTGGTCTTAGCTTTCAAATTTTTGTTCTGTTTTTTAAAACAAAAGTTAAAAGCAGATATCAAAGTAATAAATTATCATATATTAATCGGGAGTACGTTGAGTTAATTTTCAAAAACCAAAAACAAAAAATTAAGGTCTTGTTTGATAATCATTCCGTTTTTTGTTTTTGAAATTTAAGCCTACAACAACTAATCTAGTACATAATTTTCATAACTTTGATATCTACCTCTTACTTTCGTATTTAAAAATCAAATCAAAATTTGAAAGCTAAAAAAAATAGCTTCTAAATTCTTGTTTTTGTTTATGGAACTTGTTTTTGCAAAAAAAAAAAAAAATGAAACATACGTAGAGAAATTAAGTAAATGTAAACTCAAAATTCCAAAAATCAAAAACGAAAAACCAAATAGTTACCAAACGGGGTCTAAATGATTACTAAACCGGACTTAGATTACGTACCTTTTGGCTTGTTGTTGAACATAGTAGGGAGGATGAGAACTTGCAACAGCACTGTACCAATGGAAGCTATCTCCTATTACAGGCCAGCTTCTTCTCCCCGGAGGAAATCTGTATGCTCTGGTTTTACACTTCGGTTTTCTTATTGATTTTACGACCAAAATAATCGACAAAACTGTGACAATAACAAATGACCATATGAACTCCCACGAACTGCCTGACAATTCCAACATTATTCTCTCTCTCTCTCTCTATCTCTGTCTTAATCTTCTTCAGTGTAATGTCATTTATTTATATAAATAACTTAAATTCCGAATGATCAGGACCGCATATTTCCAAAAAGGTGACGAATCTAAGAGGAAAAAAGGTGTGTCGTCTCTCTCTCTGCCAAATACATAATGCTCAGGAGGTAAGTTCATCTGACTTTGCCAGCTGAATTGGAAAAGCATATAAACTAATATATGTCAACAAATTAATTATTTCTCATGATATACTTTTATATGGACTTTTTTTTATTTTTGAAGTAAATTATAAATTAAAATAAATTTGGTTTGTATGATTGGAAGAAAGTTTAATTTAATTCTTATGATTTAGAGAAATATAAAATTTAGTCTTTATGATTTGGAAAATATTGAATTTGGTCATTATGGTTTGAAAATATAGAATTTAGTTCTTATGATTTGATAGAAATTAAAAAATAGTCTATGTTATTTATAAATTGTAGGCAAATAAATACGTAAATGTAATTTTTGATATATGAATGATGCTTTTTTTTTCACCCAATCGAGTACTTATCTCATACTCTCATCATTAAACACATTAATAAATAGTTTCTACATATTTTATTCACCAACAATTACAAACGCATAAATATTTTTAGATTTTATCAAATATTATAGAATAAATTCTAAATTTTCAAACAGTAGGGACTAAATAGTAGATTTCTACAATCCAAAATGATTAAAGTTTAAATTTTTAAATCATAGAAGCTAAATTCTAACTTTTTTTCGAGTCATAGAACCAAATTTATAATTTATCTTTATTTTTCTGTAATGATTCGACATAAAATATGAGTTCATAAAAAAATATTTTAAAGTTACAACGTTGGAGTGAGAGACTCGAACCATATATCAAGCGGATGCAAAAGCATTTCTAATGTCAAGCTATGCTCGCTTTGGCATATGAATTTATAATTGAATGAATACATTTATTAGGAAAGTTACTATAAATAGCGACTTCTCATTTAGAAATGTCAATTTAAGCGAATTGGGACTAGGAATTTATTCTCAATCCCCATTTATGCAAAATCATTCTCTAATCCCGCCCAGCCCGTTTGACATCTTTATTTTCATTCACCTATTTTAAATTGTAGTTTTTTTTTTTCTAAAATAACTTCAATCTAGTCGATTTTCATTCGTTTTTTCAAGAATTTTAATTGTATTCATCTTTAAACAAGCTAATTGAAGACTATCAGCAAATTGATTGAAAGTTATCTTCTTAATTATTGATAGAAGACAATCGACTAAATTGATTTAAGTTTTGATATTTTGATCATTTTACATGAGTTGATCTAATTATCTACCATACATGAAATATTTTTAGAATTTTGTTATACACGAAAGTTCTTTTGAGTTTTTTTGAATAACGTATAAAATCCCCAATTTAACAATTAGATAAATTATAAATTTGAATTTTATGAATTTAAGAAAGTTAAAGTTAGTTTCTATTAGTTTCAAAAACTAGAGTTTAATTACTTTGTATGATTTTAGGAAAGTTGGAATTTATTCTTTTTCAATTATAAAAAATATAATTAGTATAAATAGATTGAAAAACCTATTGGGTTGTTTGTTTGGGATTTTATAAAGTCATTAAAAACAAGTTCATACAAGCGAACTATTACTACAATTTTTTCTTTAAAGTCACTCAAAATAACTCTTCATTTTTAATCACTTAATATTATTCACTCCACAATTATTCATCAAACCATTTCTATTAAAACTTTTTATGTTTTATAATCTTTGGTGAGTTAAATACTTGGAAGTTACTAGTTCATATCTAAAGAGTGTGATCGTTTGTTCAATCAATCACTTGACTTAAATTGTCATTATTGACGAAATAACAACTAACTTTTATATCTACCAAAAGAGACTAACTTAGTGGTATCAGTGTACACCCTAGAATCATGAGATCACGGGTTTGAACTCCCTACCTCCAATTGTTGTAATAAAAAAAAAAACTTTCATATTCTTAGATCGAGACGACAAAAACTATTTTTTATGTTTTTGAACCATAGAAATTAAATTCTATTTTTTAATTGAGAAATCTAAAAAAAAAAATTATTTATAAATAATAAATTCTATTTTTTTAACTATATAACTAAACTCTAGTTAATTTTCTTTTAACATGAGACCAAACTATTATCTTCAAAAAAAAAAGGTTTTTTTTTTTGTTAGAAGGTAAACTCATAACCCACCATCGAAAATTCGAATAACAAATCTTGTGGTTGTCTTTACATTTAGATCTAATTGAGTTATGCTCATTGTACTTAACTTTTATGTTTAGGGGATGTTTCATGTATAGCAAAATTCTGAAAATATTTCTTGTATAGCAGAAAAATATATCGTTTATATAAATAATCTAAATATCCTCGCGCGTTTCAATCAAATCAGCCTTAATTTAATAATTCAATCGTTAGTTTTCAATCAATTGTTCAATTGATAGATTAAATAATCTTAAATCAATTGACTAAAAAAGAAGTGAAATTGAAATATATGAAAAACAAATTAATATCTTTTATGTATGAATTATTTTTTTTTAATATATATTTAATTAAAATAGATGAATGGGTAGTAATTTTCCTTATATTTAATCATTATTAAGAGTTTGTCACATTATGTCTATGTTTGTTCTTAATAGAACAATGATTAATCTCTACTTCTCAAAAATCATTAGTTTGTATTTGGTTGTTAATAAACAATCATTTTTAATCACTCATCAAATCATCTATGAAATTTCACATCAAAGATCATTCAACCATTACTAATATCAATCTCCAAAACAATTAATTAATTATTCAACTATTATTAACACCAATCATCAAACAAGTACTTAACTATTTCAAACTGCCATTAATTCGTTCATTTGAAGAATACGTGTCAGTTCTCTTCTTTTTAAGTAAGGGTGACCCCCATATTTGAACCAACTCTTAAAATAATACACAGTCTACTTCAAATGCAAATTTTTATAATAATATATTTCTTAAATATAAATTATCATGATTAAGATATGACTTAAATTTTATAACCACATGTTTTTAATTACAAATTATCATAGTTGAGATATGATTTGAATTTTGATATCTCACAATTACTTTGTTGAAAGTTTTGTTGCTCGATAAAAAAAAAAAAAAAGTTTTAATCAACATTTATATATTCATTTTCTCTTTAAAAATACAGTTGTTTCCTTTATTCCCATAATTCCAAGTAACAAATAATTAATGAACCACTTAAATTTATAGGTTTTTATTTTGTTTTCTATGTTTTTCTTTTTGTTATATTTTCATAACCATCAAAATTCTTTTTCTATTGTAATAATTTATCGTTCTTATTCCGTCAATCCTAAATGCACCCTATACTATAATTCTCCCCTAATGGTGAGTCGGGATGAAAAAAAAAGCGCAGATATGAACGAAAAATGTACTTCTAATCTTAATTTTGTATTATGTGCCCGTTTATATATTATATTATATTATTCTTATTTTATTTTATTCATTTATATATATAATTATAAAAATATTTATTTTGATGGATAACTTTTTATTTAATTAACTATCTAATTAAAATTAATTAAAAAAAATAATTATTGAAAATAGTATCTAAATTTAGTGAATTGAATTAAAGTTGAGAAAATTTGTATAAATTTAAAAATTAAAAAGAAAAAACGAATTATGTGGTGAATATTTTCTCACTGGGAACCACACACTAAATAGAGTGTTGATTAGTGTCAGCTGGATGCATCAGAAAGTAAGTCACGATGTGTCAATTTGTCAGTGTCAAGGCTTAGTGGGGGCACAATGGGCCCTGACTCATCCCGACGATTTCAAGGCTCGAGATTGAGTTAAGTCCGTATGAAGCTAAGATGTAACTTCGCCAGATTTGATATAAATCGAACATACGTAAGCTCTTCTTCGTCTCTAAAAAAATTAACAGTGAATTTTGCAAAAATGAGAATTAAAATTAGATGTAAAGATTAGGACAATTCTCATCCTCACCCTTTCCCATAGATATCTATACATCTTCTCATCGTTCATCCAACCTCTTCTACTTATTATTAAATTAAATAAATATGGTCGACGGTTTGTGTGCTCATGGAGCCCTTGGCCACAAGTTGTGTGCTCGAGGACCATATAATATAATTTATAATGCGCCTTTTAAGCCTCCTTCCTATTTCAGCTTCGGCTAATACGAAACTACCGTTTTACCCTCTTTGTTCACAATAGTTGTTTCGAGGACAAGCATCACTCGTCGGGGTACTTTTGCCATTGTGCCAGGGGTGTCGTGTACATACACCAGTCAAAGGTGCAACGCCAATTATTGAGCTTCTTTTATAATTAAAATTATAAAAAATAAAACCCATTTTCAGCTTCAATTTAGCCATAAGCTTTGGTTCTACAAATAACCTATTTTTTTTATATTTTATGACACCAATTTCCAGCTAATCATATTTTGCTTAATTCTTTTAATATTAATAATATTTTAAGATTGGATGATTTGAATTTATTTCTTGATGAAAAATGTCAATGTCTCAACTCACTTGGATAATTCATTTCCTTTTAATCTATAAATTTGAAAACAAAAAATTTAAAAACTTATAAGATGTCATGATTGTTGGTATGAAATGAAAATTAACTTAATTTAGGTAGTGATATTAAAACTCAAACAAGATAATATAACTCCAAGGGAGAAAAAAAAATCTAATCTTGAGATGCGTATCAAGTTGAATCGGCTTGACACTATCGTAAAATTCGGATAGGATGATTGTAACAAAGTGTCAAAAACACTATAGCTAATATTTTTTTATAATTATTGTATCACGTATCGTGTATTCTCTTTAGATAACATTTTTTTGATAAGTGTCGTTGAAATGCAATAGATATACTTTTATTCAATATTCTATGGCACATCATCAAATTTCTTTAGATGATAATTTTTAATTAGTGCCATTAAAATTTTTACAAATTTAATTCTCGACCTACTCTAAGCATATGTCGATTTTGTTCGAGATAACAACATGAAAATTGTTCAAAAGAAAAATTGAAAAATGTGAATCTTAAGCCAAAAAATCAACATGCATATTGAACTAAAAACAGAGAAAAATAAGAGAAATTGAACCGGAGAGTTTACGTGGTTCTCTATGTATGCCTTACATCCACATTGCCTAAAAACAGGTTTAGGTGAGACAATCTTATTAGAGAGATTCTTGAGTCCAAACTATTACAAGATACAAAAAAGTTTACAAGCAAATAAAAATCTAACAAGATTGCTCTTATACAAAAGAAAAATGACGTACATTCGAAGAAAACAAGGAATAAAGGAAAAGCACCACGTCTTTGAACTCCTTTGAACCAAGACGTTGAGTAGTAGCAATTTCTTCTCCAAATCAAGCCTCCAAGTTTATTTAATTGATTGCTCACAAAGTCATAACAAAAAGAATCCTTAAAACATCCCATTTTTTCCCTTCTTGAACCTCCAAGAATCAGGAAAATGCAAGGGTCGAAAATCGGACTTACAAAACTCAAGGTTGGACACCAACAATACAGACGAAACAGCGGCGATGGTGGATCCTTACAGTGGCTGGGACGGGCGGTGCGACTTCTCTTCTTTGCTGGCTGCAACAGTTGTGAAGGAGAACCTCTCTCCTTTTGGGGTTCTCGACCAAGGTGTGGGAAAAGTAAAATGGGGAAATGAATTCTCCCTCTTCAGAAAAAAAAAAACGTATCTTCTCTCTTTAGTGTGTCAAATGACCACACTACCCTTCCTTTATTATTTTTTCTCAACAAAGCAATGCTCTTTAGGTAAATTTCACTAAGAGAACTTGTCAATCCTAATTACAATTGAATAAAAACACTTAATTAAAAAGAGAAGCGAGGTCACTAATCTATAATCATAAAATGAGTGCACATTGAACTAACAAGCTTGGCAACATAGGATTAAATTTAGGTAGTTATAAAACCTCCTAGCTAATCAACATGATTAACCAAACAAAATTTCCAATTAGTTATTACTTAAACTAATTACTCTTATTAACTATGTATTAATTAATTTATGTAAAATGGTGTTTAATTAAATCAATAATCCTAATTAAAGTATATGTCATTTTTCTAACCATTTCCACCTTGACATATACTTTAAGTTGGAATAAGAAAACAACATAAAACTATACATCAATAAAATACACATAAAATTAAAACTATTCCGCGCTCGTATTAAACATTCTCATGCAAATGTCAAATTTATCAAAGGTAAAGCTTTTGTAAACATATCAGCCACATTCAAATCGGTACTAACCTTTCTAACTTGAATTAAACCATCATTGATAATATCTCTAACAAAATGATATTTATCATCAATATGTTTAGCTCTTTCATAATGAGAATGATTCTTTGATAAATGTAAAGCACTTTGATTATCATAACTCACAATCACATTGATGTCCTCTCTACAACTTAATTCTGATATCATCCCTTAAGCCAAATGACCTCCTTTATCGCTTCGGTTAAGGCAATATATTTTTAGACTCAGTTGTAGATAAAACAATAATAGATTGCAAATTTGATTTCCAACAAATTGTACAATCAAACAATTTAAACACAAAACCAGTCAAAGATCTACGTTTATCAATATCAGGGGCATAGTCAGCATCAACATAACCCACAATATCAATAGACTCGTTTTCTTTGTATCTACCATAACATAAGCATAAAGACATACGACATGCAAGATATCTCAAAATCTACTTTACCGCATTCCAGTATTGTTCTCCAGCATTAGCAAGAAATCTATTAACAACACTAAGTGGATGTGCAAGATCGGGTCTAGTGCAAACCAAAGCATACATAAGATTATCAACAGTTGAAGAATAAGGAATATTTACCATTTTCTCAATCTCATTAGGTGTCTTAGGTGAATCATCACTAGAAATTTAAAATGCTTTCCAAATGGTGTTTGTACTTTCCTACTATCGTGCATGTTCAACTTTTTGACTAGCTTAGTTATGTAATCATGTTGAGACAAGAACAACTTGTTATCTTTTCTCTCTCTAACAGTATCTATGCCTAAAATTCTTTTTGCATTGCCTAAGTCTTTCATGTCAAATTCTTTACTCAAAAGATTCTTTAACCTATTTATTCCATTCATGGACTTACATGCAATCAACATATCATCAACATATAGAAGTAAGTAAATAATTTCAGATTTGGAAACTTCTTTAAAGTAAGCACAACTATCATACTTACTTCTAGTAAAGCCAATGGATAACATGTGAGAGTCAAACTTTTTATACCATTGACGTGGAGATTGTTTAAGTCTATATAAAGATCTTTTGAGTAAACAAACCTTCTTATCTTGTTTAGGAGCTTCAAAACCCAATGGTTGATCCATGTATATTGTCTCATCTAGCTCTCCATGTAAGAATGTGTTTTGACATCCATTTGCTCTAACTCAAGGTCAAAGTGAGCAACAAAAGCAAGAAAAATTCTAATAACAGTATGCCTAATAAGAGGAGAGAAAACATCATCACAGCCTATACCTTCCCTTTGAGTGAACCTTTAGCTACTAATCTAGCTTGAATCTAGACTTATTAATGTCTAAAGGATTTTCCTTAATTTTATAAATCCACTTGCACTAAATCGTTGTTACATTCAGAGGTTTGTTGACAAGAACCCATTTTTTGTTTTTCTTTATTTGTGCTATTGATGTGTAAGGACCTGACCCAACACGAAGTCAAACCCGGGGCCTTAACCTCTTATGGATGATTTAGACATTTAATAAACTCGTAGAGACATGCTGAAATAACATTTGCAATTATTGAAATAACTTAAATAAAACATAAACAACGTTCAAGGGTACCCGAAAAACGATAAAATAATATTAAAACCTATGCTAAACTTGTCTCAAATCAAACTCATGCTTTAGCAAGTAAATTAACAACAAGCTTGAACATAAACTTAAAACCCTAATGTGGCTTGCCCATGGTCAACATCAGCTTCACCTCAGCCATCCTGGTTCACCTGTAAGTACCTGAAAAAATTTCACAATGGAAAATGGTGAGTTCGCGAAAACTTAGTAAGGGATCCCACCACGGAATTTAACAAAAACACATAAATAATCAGAGAAACACAAAGTAACGTGATAAATGTCTTAACTTAAACTTTATCTCAATCTCTATCTCATCATGAAACTCAAGCTTTACCTTTAAACTCGGTCTTTATCTTCATCAAAAATCTCTAACATTAAACTTGGTAACCTATACTAGTGTGAGAGCACCTCGGCAGGTCGAAACAATATGGTTGCCGCCAGACTTTGAAAACTCGCGCGAAAGGGTAGATCAAAGACCCTCCGCAATGGGATATCTCCCGACTCACACTCCTAGCACGACACCTAGGAAAAGTCAAAGGAACTCTAGGTAGGGATGGTTAATCGTGTGACCTTCCGATCTCTAACAATACCGCGAAGTAGGAATATCTTCCTCGCCGCTCGACACTTGAACTAATCCCCTCTACGAGCCTAACGATCAAGACGTGTCTAATCTAACCGTAGCTAGTGCTCTATAAAAATCTTGTCCCATTTGGGACCTTTAACTCATTTAATCTCAATGGTTCCCTTTGGAACTCTTACTCATAACACAGTACTCGGTAAACAAACTTGGCCTCCCTTTGGGACAATCAACACAAACCTATCACATGAAACTCACACTAGACATGTTGGGACTATCTTAATAGTCGGAACCAGTAGTATTCAATACGAAGATCTCAAACCCTAACAAACGAGACAACATAAATCTCAAGAATCAAGTCGTGGCATAACACAACAATCTCGAGACTAAAACATGCTGAAGCTAACTCGATATATACATAGGAAACGGTATTGAATGTAAACAACCTCGGGAATCATGCTGGAACAAACTAAATATATCATACAAGACATTCTAAAACTCCAGAATCACACAATTGTAGTAAAAAACGTCATTCAATGCTTAACTAATTAAATACATGTTCAAGAATACCCACAACGACTCTATACTAGGGAAACAATCCCTTTCATTGGCCGAAAACCGCTTAAAACGACCCTTGGAACTCGAATAAAGAATCCCTTAAAAGATCTTCACCTAACAGTGGTTATACTGAACAAGCAGGTGAGAATCAAATCTTAACAACCCTAAAAAATGGGCTCGGGACACGATATTTACCATAGGGACGAAGTTCAGAAATTTTCTGGTCACCGAAGATGGCAGCGCCAGCGCCGACTCGTAGATTTCGGTGTCGGTGCGTGGGCTAGGAGTCATCGGCGCGTGAGGCACGTCTGGAATCAGGTTCTAGAGCAGGCTCGGACGCGTCGGTGCTGCTTCGGGAGTCACACGCGTCAAGTTCGGGTAGCGTTGACCAATTCGAAGGAGAGAAGGAATCGACGATTCAATGCAGGTGCAAAATGTGGCGGCAGGTAGAGGCGGTGTAGGCGCTGATCGTTGATTGGCTGGCGGCGAGGTGCACGCTGAATGGCTGAAGGGGAGATGCGCGCTGATTGGCTGGTGCAAAACCCCCAGCTCGAGATTGGCTGACGCAGCTAGCAAACGAGAAAGCGACACGCGACTCTTCGTGGTTGGCGCTCGACTGATGGCGGCGATGGCTCTGAAATTGATGTCTGACGGCGACGGTTGTACGGATTTTCATGCCTCGAGATATGTGCAGCACTAAAATTAACTCCTTGTGCTCTGTGCTTTGACGGCCAATGATGACCAAATGATTAGGGTTCTGCTTTACGTACCCAATCATTGGGTATTTATAGCCCAATGATTAATCCTATTTTGTCTTGTAGTGCCAAAAATTATCAAAATGCCCCTAATGACCAAAATTACAATTTTAACCCCAATTTCTTGAAAAAATATTTTTGCCCTTGCTTCCTTAAGTCCAATTAACAATTCCAATTGGCAAACTTGTCCAATTTAGTCCTTTAATTTCTGAATTAAACAAACATAATCATTATAATTTTTAATCCAAAATCTCAGGCTGTTACATGATGGCTTCGTTAAAAGTTTGGGGTTCTTAATCAACAAAGTCATTAGCACTTAGAAGAGCATAAGACACAAGATCAGAATAACCATATCTTTTAGGATGATTAATATTTCTTCTAACTCTATCTCTTGCTATTTGATAATTTTCATATTTGAACTAGGTTCCACCTCGAAATCAACTCCCTCTTCTACCTCTTTTATCTCTTCATATAAAATCTCCTCTTCTTGATTTTCTAGAGCTATGAGAGGTGAGGTTTCTAAAACGGTTTCTCTAGAGGTTGTTGGATCTATTAGTATTGGACTAGTTTTCTCTTCCTCAAAACTTATCTTGGTTTCATCAAATATGACATCTCTACTAATATGGATTTTTTAAGCATTTTGATCAAGCACCACAATTTGTATCCCTTAACACCTTCGGGGTATCCTAAGAAAACACATTTCTTAGCTCTTGGATCTAGCTTGCCCTTTTTAGAGTGAGCATAAGTTATGCATCCAAAAGTTCTCATATGGGATAAATCGGGGGACTACCTTGCCATAACTCTAAAGGAGTTTTCAAACCTATAGCAGTGGAATGACTTATATTGACCATACAACCGTCGAACTTCCTAGTGCATAAAGTATATCTTTCAATAAGCCCTTCATCGCTACACAAATGCCCTTCATGATCTTTAATACTTCTCCCTCTAATTTTATTGTGTATCCTAGCTTGTCTCGCATACCAAAAGAAATAAAATTTCTTTTGATTTTAGGTACATACCAAACATCATCAAGACATTTAACACTCCAATCATGAAGCTTTAGCCTTATTGTCCCTAGACCTTCTATCTCACAAGTTTGGCGGTTTCCTAATATGACTTTACGTCGTACACGAGTTCGGAAGTTACTAAGTCTTTCCCTATTAGGAGTCATATATAAAGAACAAGCCGAATGTAGGATCCAAGCATTCTCATCACTAGAGGTGCTAACCATTAGTGCTTCATTATATTCTTCATTAGTGTTGACATCCTAATGTCTACTTTCCCTTTCCCTTCCAAATTTTTTTCTTAGGTCGAGATAAAACCTTCTAATGCGGCCTATCTTAGGGCAATTGTAGCATTTCCTAGAATTATTATTAGCCCCCTAGATTTAGACCTTCTCTTACTCTTACCCCTCTTATTAGTGTTACTAACATACTTTGGACGACCTTCTACCCTTCCTCTACAAACAAAGACTCTGAATTAGATTTTTTTTTATTTTCTCTCAATTCTTGGTCTTTAATCTTAATGGCAGGAAGAACAACACTGCATGTTAAAGCATCCCTACCAAATTTCATAGCAGATTTAACTTCATTATAAGCATCAGGTAATGAATTTACTAAGACAATAGTATGATTTTCATCGGTAAAAACTTCACATTTATTTTCCATTTATAAACAATTTTATGTAAATCATCTAAGTTGTCTTTCATGCTTTTGTTAGACTCCATCTTAAATCTAAAGAATATAGATTTTAGATAGATCTTGCTTGATAGATCTTACTTGATACTTATGCCGTTTGATAGGTTGTTTCAAGCTTATTCCAAAGTGTCAATGTCGTCACCTCTCCTCTTACTTGTCATATAATGGAATCCTATAAATGTAAAATGATAAGTTTATGTGCAACCTAATTCATTTCCAATCATTGATCTTTGATATGCTTTCCAGTACTTCCTCTTTTTTGATATAGCATAATAACCTTTTGTTAACGAAAAATCGCGAGCATCTTTATTTTCCATAAGCAAAGTCACTATTTCCATCATACTGTTCAACTTCGATTTTCGTTGTCATCCTTCAAAATTTACAAAACACAAAATCTGTAGTAACAATAATTTTCAAGAAAACTATCAAAAACTATACAAGAAAGTAAGTTTGCCTCAAGAATTCTAAGAATAAAGGAAATAATTCACGAGAACAAAATCCAAGAATATTTTCCTAAACTTAGCAAGATTTTTTAAACAATAATTTTCAAGAAAAAAATACTAACATATGACGGAAATTAGAGTTGACTCTGATATCACTCTGTTACAAATTTAATTCCCGACCTACTCAAAGCATATGTCGATTTTGTTCAAGATAACAACATGAAAATAGTTCAAAAGTCAAACTGAAAAATATGAATCTCAAGCCAAAAATCAACAAGATATATGAACTAAAAACAGAGAAAAATAAGAGATATTGAACACGAAATTTTACATGGTTTGGTATATATGCCCTACATCCACGTCATCTAAAAACGGGTTTAAGTGAGGTAATCTTATTAGAGAGATCTTGAGTCCAAACTATTACAAGATACAAATACTTAACTTCTTTCGGGATTTCGGGTTAGAGATCTTGAGTCCAATCATTACTTATTTTCTTTTTTTCAATTCACTCATTCTATTTGTTTTCTGTTTCTTTTTTTACTTTAGAATGATATCTTGCAAGAAATATAATTTGCATTAAAGTAACGGAAAAAAGTTTAATTCTTTTTTTTTTTTTTTTTGAAAACAACAATCAATGCATTAACTACCAACAAAGAACCGATTACACTCCTCTTCAACACAAGAGGCCACCAAGGGGGGGAGAACCCCCGTCCAAAAATTAGTCCTATCCACAAAGGAAAGAGACAAAAAGCTCCAAATAACAGGAGAACAACTAGAGTATTTGGCTAACAAGTCCGCCACTCTATTACACGACCTATAACAGTGGGAGAAGAAAACATCTCCAATCAAAGAAGCGTAATGAAGAATGTCGTTAGTAACATTCCCAAATTCAGAGAGATCTCTTTCAGCATCCCCCAACCCTCTAACAACCCCCAGGGCATCAGACTCCACAATCAGCAGCGGGAACCACGAACCAGCCCCCAGCAAGGCCTTCAGACTATCTCTAATAGCAATCCCCTCCAGCACCTTAACCGAATAATTCCTGAATCCAGCTTTAGATCCAGCCAGAACCGGGACGCCTCTGTAGTCACGAACCATCCAACCAATCCTCCCCTCCCCCGATTTTGGGCAGACAGAGGCATCGGCATTCAACTTCCAAGCACCCCTTGGCGGGGCTTTCCACACCTCAGCACGCGCCACAACAGTTTTCCCACTCGAACGTTGCATACCTGAAAAGGAAACATCGAGAATATTAATCATTTTAAGAACATCAGCCAGGAGCTTATGGAACAACCTCTTACAATTATTAATAACCACTTCATTTCTATAGTTCCACAAACTCCAAATAATGATCATCGCTTTAGACCTGTCACTTTTACTGATTTTCGTACAGAGATTATCCCAAAAATCAATACCATTTTCCACCCTAATAAAATAATCCTTGAAATCATCAAACCAGGGGAAAATTTCTTTCCATAACCT
>JBBMEG010019398.1:0-27165 GCA_037832605.1 Cyclanthera cordifolia | reverse complement strand
GTTTTGCAGGCCTTTCGTCCTCTATCAAATAAATTGTGCTGTGGATAGACCGTTGACCATTTTTCGGCATCAACACGTTCTATAAAGTCGAACAAGATCTTATTGCTTCGTTCTTCAATGCTTTCAAATACAATAGTAGGGTAATCTTCACTAAAATATGTTTCAATATATTCTGACAGAACATCACTTGGTCGAACTACCATTGAAGGAAATTGCATCCCCTAGGGGAGAGATGAAATTTTCAAATTTAATATTGAAATGAGCAGGAAAGGTTTTTTTTATTTATCACAATATCTTTTAATATTGGATATTGAAAGATATTATATTTTTCTAAATTAAATATTTATTCCTCTATTATAAATAGAAGGACTAAGAGGTCTTCATTTGCATCTCACTCAGTTTCAGAGTAATCCATCTCTTAAAGAGAAACTTCTCTAAAAGTTGAGATCATTTTTTCTCCTCCATAGTCAGATCTCTAACAAACTTCTAAGCTCTCTTCTCTGAAAGACTTTACACCTACATTGAATAGTAGCAAAGAAGCCATAGTTGGGAAGATCGGAGGAGATCTATCAAGATCGTTCTAGGAATAGTCGATCCTAATCAACATAAATACTCGTTGGAATTAATCAGAGTCGTCAGTTAATGTAAGTAAGGGTTAACCACAACATGTTAATCACCTAGGGTTAAACATGTAGATTAATTGGATTAATCTGAAGATAATTAAATGTTTTAATTATTTTTGTGAAAAGTTTTTGTTGCACACAAGCTTCCATTGTATTAAATACATGCTCGTATTCTCTATTCCCAACATATCTCACCATAA
Organism: Cyclanthera cordifolia; assembly: GCA_037832605.1. Taxonomy (NCBI): domain Eukaryota; kingdom Viridiplantae; phylum Streptophyta; class Magnoliopsida; order Cucurbitales; family Cucurbitaceae; genus Cyclanthera; species Cyclanthera cordifolia. Next base: position 26,342 of record JBBMEG010019398.1, on the reverse strand, counting down.
CATTAAGCTACCTGGGTCATGAATTACTTTACATCACCTGAACTAGAGGCCATTTGGCTAATCCTGGTTTCTTTCAGAGCATAACGTGTCTCTTCTAATCAATTAGTGAACATAATATTAAACAAGGTTCGAAAGACAAGATCTAGACATGAATTAGAATGATTTCCAAACATTACAACATGCGCAATCTAAAAAAAGATACTTTAAAACATGCTTCCAAACAATACATATAATCAACCTAAACAGATACTACATCAGCAAAACAAACTTGGACTGACTCATATGCTCGCCCTCAACATAGCTAATTCAAGATACAAAAAAACCACCTAAACATGTTGAAACTATATAATTAGATACATCAACAATTATACATGCAATAAGTTAGAAAAACAACTAAATATAACGTGCATAGAGTCCATACAACTAGAAGCAAGAATGTAAGACCCAAATTTTCAAAGAATAAAACCTAGAGATCTTACTAATCTCATGCTTGAAAATCAATTATAAAAGAAACTTAACAGATAAATCAATATGTATTTATTGAAAATAGTTAATCAGTGGGATCCTAAGAATGTTTAAATAATTAAAACCATAATTAATAAAAGTGCATAATTTTAAACTAGTTAAGACAATTCTTAGACTCTAGTGTGATAATTCCCATAATCAATGCAGCAGCCTAGTCAACATCCTAATCCAAGTACTCGTGGGAGAAATCCACTTGCAAATGAAGAGATACAAAACACAATAAGGTTCCTTAGGTTGGGGTACACAATGTATATTGTCTGTTATAACCTAAAAATATCCCGAGAGACTCGGAAGAGGTTGGGACCCTCACGAAGGACAAGGAAGCCAACGCCGACCCCCGGGGTCGGCCAAATGGAGGCATCGACCCCCAGGGGGTCGGCCAAGCCCATTGTTGACTCCCCGGGAGTCGGCCAAAGCCCTTGTTGACCGCCTGGGGGTCAGCCAAATTCACCACCAAGCTGCTGCACGGAATTCGCAAGTGCCCAAGTCCCAAAGTGCCAAGGCCGATGCTTTGGCAGAGTCAAAAGTCACCTACTAAACCAAAGTGGACGGGACCGTGCTGGCAGAGATACAAGACAAGTCTAGCATCCCCATCAAGCCGCTGTACGAATTTTGTCAGGCAAAGCTACTTTTGGCCGACCATGGCCGAAGACTACAAAAAGTATACTCGGGCACGCGACAAGTGCCAGAGGTTCGCTGCCATCCAGAGGCAGCCACCCGAGGTCGTAACTAGCAAGTGTTATGGATGTACCGCACTACACCTAGGACGTCAATATGCGAAGCAGTGATTCTGGTCGAGGTAGGACTTCCATCCTTGTGCATAGAGTCTTTTGGCCCTACTCAAAATGACCAGCAGCGGCGGATGAGTCTAAATCTCCTGGAAGAGAAAAAGGACGCAACCTAGATAAGGGTGGCGCTGTACAAAGGCCGAACCGCCAAGTACCATAATTTCTAAGTCAAGGTAAACTGCTTCCAAGTTGGTGACTTAGTGCTGAGGAGGGTGATGCCAAACACAAATGATCTCAACAATGAAGTCCTTGTGCCAATTTGGGAAGGACCATACCTGGTCGCCAAAGCGGCACACCCATGCACCTACTACCTCAAGGACATGGAATGGAATAAGATCCTCCATCCTTGGAGTGCAGAACACTTGAAAAAGTACGTCCAATAGATCGTAAATCAAGTTGTTAATGAATAAAGTGTTACTTTCTCCTTCTTTCAAAAAGCCATCTTGATTTAAGTATATTGATATTTTTCATAAACTTAAATTGGGGGTATGCAAGATAGAGAAGTAGAGGAAAAAAGAGCTTTTATTCATTCAAAGTAAAAAGTTCTCGAGTTACAACCTAGAAGAAGTAAAAAGACTGCAAAGTAAAGTGCTTCGAGTGAAAAGGAAAGCAACGAAAAAGTCATCAAAGCCCCCCAGAGCTCCGCCTACTGGAAGTTGGTCGGTTGAGTCCGACTTGGGCAGAAACTGTCTTAGCTGGAGGGTCTGACTTCTTTCAAGCACGCCTTAAAGAGGCGAAAGTCGTGGCAAACGGCTTGGACTGGATCACTTGAAGTTCCGGATTCGAAGGCTGGCAAGGTTGGTCATTGACTTTTTCCGCAGGGCTGGAACAAAGAGGCCGAAAAACGGGAAGGAGGTTGCCATAGCAACTCCCTCTTGAATTCGATCCAGTACCCAGCCGATGGCAGCCTCACCGGCGTTGTTCTCCAAGATCACGAAAGCAGGAGAGCCCTTCACAATGCTAGCCAAGTAAAAGACCTTATTTAGCTTCCCTTCAGCAGAAGCCAACATTTGGCGAAGGCGAGTAATGGTAGACATGTTCTTTTGGCATGTACAGACATCAAAACTTTGGACCGCTTCGACGGAAGTCTAAAAGTCGACTAAGGCAGCTTCGGCAATTCGCTAAACTTCTCGAGCCTGTGCCAGTTCCCACTTAAGCTTCTCAGAGCTAGTGGACAAAAAGAGCGAGGGTGACGCAAGTCCTCAGAAATGCGACAGGAAAGCGAGGCGATATGCATGAAGGCCTGTAAATACAAAGGTAACAAGTAGCCTGCATACTTAGATAAATGTATGGCTATAAAAAAGAGAAGTACATCAAAAAGCAACCAAGTCATCTAGTGCTGCACTTGCTGGAACTAGGCCTACTAAGTCCGGCTTCGACAGATTCGGTCCTAGTTGGAGGAGCCTGACCGGGAGGTCATTCTCAGACGCACCTTAGGAGAGGCAAAAGTCATGAGTAACCTGTGCTGGATCACCAGAAAGTCCAGACTTGAAGGCTGGCAAAGAAAGGTCAACAACCTCTACTGTTGTGGATGCACAAAGGACCTGGAGAGAGACGAGGGGTTACCAGAGGTAGCCCGTCCTTTCATTCGGTCTAGCGCCCAACAGGTAGTAGCCGTGCCAAAGTTGTTCTCCAAGGTTACAAAGGCAGGAGAGCCTTTCAACTAAATTGACTAAGTACGAGGCATCCTACAACTTCACTTTAGCAGAAGGCAAACTCCTGACAAAGCCGAGCAAGGATAGATGAGTCGTCCTTGTAAGTTCAAACGACAAGACTTTGGACCGCCTTAGCAAAAGTCCGAAAGTCAGCCAAAGCGACCTCAACGACACCTTGGGTCTCACAAGCATGGGCTAAGTCCCATTGGAGTTGATTGATGCTAGACGACCAAGAGGTGCGCATATGACTTAGGTCCTCTCGAAGGTACCTAGAAGTGGAAGCAAGGTGCATAAAGTCCTGCCCTCCAAAAACTACAAGGAAGCAGGCAGTCCTCCGAAGTAAGGTCCACCATACCGTTGGTGGGAGTCCTAAAAGCAAGCGAAGGAGATCCCGACCACTAAATGAGCGTTCGAAGTCAGTATACTCTGTAGGCTGTGGACTCAAAATAACACAGTCCAAGTGTTGGAAGCCACCGACCACTACCAAGGCCCTATGCCGAGTCCTCTTTTGAAAAGATGAGGCTAAGGTGGTTGAACTTAGTCTCATAGTCAGATGAAGGGTCCGTGACAACCAAAGTAAAGAGTAATCTATGAATAACTAAGTTAGGAAAAAGGTGAGTCTCTAAGAGAGCCTAAGTAACCTACGAATTCGGAAAGGTACTCTAACGGGCGAGACTTTTATAAAAGTGTCCAAGTAACCTAAAGGTTCCATAAAGAGGTGAAAAAGGCAAGACTTTTTATAAAATTTCCTAAGCAACCTAAAGGTTCCAAAAAGAGGTGAAAAAGGCAGGACTTTTTAAAGTAACCTGAAGGTTCCAAAAAGAGGTGAAAAATGCACGACTTTTTATAAAAGCACCTAAGTAACCTAAAGGTTCCATAAAGAGGTGAAAAAGGCGAGACTTTTTATAATAGTGCCTAAGTAACCTAAAGGTTCCAAAAAATGGTGAAAAAGGCAAGACTTTTATAAAAGTGCCTAAGTAACCTACTACTTTCAACGAGCGATTGGGTGGGCGAGACTTTTATAAAAAGTGCATAAGTAGCCTAAAAACTACGAAAAAGTGGCAAGAACCTAAACTACTCTTCACAATCCGGCGGGCTCGGAAATGAAGAGTGGGGGTAATGTTATAACCTAAAAATATCCCGAAAGACTCGGAAGAGGTTCGAACCCGCATGAAGGACAAGTAAGCCAACGCCGACCCCCGAGGTCGGCCAAATGGAGGCATCGACCCCTAGGAAGTCGGCCAAAGCCCTTGCTGACCCCCGGGGGTCGGCCAAAGTCATTGTCGACCCCTCGGGGGTCGGTCAAAGTCATTGTCGACCCCCTAGGGGTCAGCCAAAGTCATTGTCGACCCCTTGGGGGTCGGCCAAAGCCCTTACCGACCCCCGGGGGTCGGCCACGCCAGCGCCCACCCCCCGGAGGTCAGCCAAAGTCATTGCCCACCTTCTCGGGGTCCGCCACGCTCGCGTCGACCCCCCGGGAGTCGGCCAAAGCCCTTGCTGACCCCCCGGGGGTCGGTCGCGCCTTTTCCGACCCCCCAGGGGTCAGCCGCACGCTTGCCGACCACCAACGCCCTTGCCGACCCCTCGAGGTTCTCTTTGCCATTTTCGACCCCTCGAGGTCAGCCAAATGGAGGCTATAATCCCCCGGGGGTCGACCAAGTCTATTTTCAACCCCTGGGGTCGGCCAAACAAGTCTGACTCCTTCGGGAGTCGGCCAAGGAAGGCTAAAACCCCCTCGAGGTCGGCCCTTGCAGCTGGATGGCCAAGGAAGGCCAGGACCCCTCGAGGTCGGCCCTTGAAGCCTTACCTTTCACGGGTCCAGCAACGAGTAGGTCCATCCGGGTGGATGGGCCGTGGAGGTCAGGACTCTCCGAAGAGTCGACCGAGAGCTTAGGGGAATCATCACTAGAAAGTCTAAAATGCTTTCCAAAAGTGTTTGCACTTTCCTACTATCATGTATGTTCAACTTTTTGACTAGCTTAGTTATGTAATCATGTTGAGACAAGAACAACTTGTTATCTTTCCTCTCTCTCAAACAATATCCATGCTTTTTTTTTTTCTTTTTTTTTTTTCGCATTGCCTAAGCCTTTTATGTCAAATTCTCTATTCAATAGATTCTCTAGCCTATTTATTTCATTCATGGACTTACATGCAATCAACATATCGTCAACATATAGAAGTAAGTAAATAATTTTAGATTCGGAAACTTCTTTAAAGGAAACACAACTATCATACTTACTTATTGTAAAACCAATGGATAACATGTGATAATCAAACCTTTATACCATTGACGTGGAGATTGTTTAAGTCCGTATAAATATCTTTTGAGTAAACATACCTTCTTACCTTTTTTAGGAGCTTCAAAACCTAATAGTTGATCCATGATATTGTCTCCTCTAGCTATCAAATATTTAATAATGTGGTTTTGACATCCATTTTCTCTAACTGAAAATCAAAATGAGCAACAAAAGCACGCAAACTTCTAATAGAAGTATATCTAACATTGTGAGAGAAAATATCATCATAGTCTATACCTCCTATTTAAGTAAAATATTTAGCTACTAATCTATCTTGAATCTAGGTTTATTAATGTCTAAATGATTTTCTTTAATTTTATAAATATACTTATAATCAACCGTTTTTACATTCAAATGTTTGTTGACAAGAACCCATGTTTTATTTTTCATCGAAGAGTCATACTCTTCTTTCATAGCCACCCACCATTTTTCTTTATTTGTGCTATTGGAGGCTTCATTAAAAGATTAAGATTCTTGAATAACAAAGTCATTATCACTTAGAAGAGCATAAGACACAAGATCGGAAAACTATATCTTGTAAGATGATTAATATTTCTTCTAACTTTATCTCTTGCTAATTGGTAATCTTCAAGATTGGAGCTAGGTTGCACCTTGAAATCAACTCCCTCTTCTACCTCTTCTATCTCTTCATCTTAAATCTCCTCTTCTTTATTTTTTAGAGCTATAAGAGGTGGGTTTCTAAAATGATTTCTCTAGAGGTTGCTAGATCTATTGGTATAGGAACTAGTTTTCTCTTCCTCAATACCTATCTTGGTTTCATCAAATATGACATCTCTACTAATAAGAATCTTTAAAGCATTTTGATCTAAACACCACAATTTGTATCACATACCACCTTTGGGGTATCCTAAGAAAACACATTCCTTAGCCATTCAATCTAGTTTGCCCTATTTAGAGTGAGCATAAGCTATGCATCCAAAAGTTCTTATATGGGATAAATCGAGGGGACTACCTTGCCATAACTCTTGAGAAGTTTTCAAACCTATAGCGGTGGAAGGGCTTCTATTGATGTTATAACTAGCCGTGGTTATCGCCTCCCCCAAAAAGTTTGAGGTAATTTGGACCTAGACAACATGCACCCCACTTTTTCCATCAAAGTTCGATTCATCCTTTTGGTTACCCCATTTTGTTGGGGTGTGCAACAATGGTCAAATGTTTAGCAATATCCGTGGCTTTATAAAAAGTTTTGAATTATGATTGCAAAACTCTAAGCCATTGTCCGTTCTAATTTTCTCAACTTTGAGACTAGTTTGAGTTTCTACATAATTGATACATTCTACAAATTTATTATATGTGTCAAATTTATTCTTTAAAAGATAAACTCACACTTTTCTAGAGAAATCATCAATTATAGAAGTAAAATATCTAGCCTCACCATTTAAGTAATATTAGACGAACCCCATAAATCAAAATCTACATAATCCAATTTATTCTTAGAAAATATTCTACATTTACCAAATTTAACCCTTTTTGATTTTCCATAGATGCAATGTTCACATAAGTCTAGGTCACCATTTTTAGATTGAGAATAATTTGTTGCTTAATCAACTTCTTAATCTCTTCCTCACTCATGTGATCTAGACGTCTATGCTCTAGAGTAAATTTGATATTGTCATTTTCTTTAGCTAGATCAATTGACCCTACAGCCATTGAACTTTACAGTGCATAAAGTGTATCTCTCAATAAGCCCTTCATCACTATACAAATACCGTTCATGATCTTTAACACTCTTTCTAATTTAATTGTGTATTCTAGTTTGTCTAGCATACTTAGAGAAATTAAATTTATTTTTCTCTTAGGTACATTCCTAACATCATCAAGACATTTAAAACTCTCATCATGAAATTTTAGCCTTATTGTCTCTAGATCTTCTATCTCACATGTTTGGCAGTTTCCTAATAGAACTTTACCTCCAACACAGGTTCGGAAGTTACTGAGCATTCTTTATTAGAAGTCATATGGAAAGAACAACTCGAATCTAAGATTCAAGCATTCTCATCACTAGAGGTGCTAACCATTAGTGCTTCATTATATTCTTCACTAATGTTGACATCACTAATGTCTTCTTTCGCTCTCCCCATCCAAATTTGCTTCTAAGGTCGGAACAAAACCTTATAATGTGGCCTATCTTATGACAATTGTATCACTTCCTAGAATTATTACTAGGCCCTCTAGATTTAGACATTTCCTTGCTTTTACCCCTCTTATTAGTGTTACTAACATACTTTGGATGACATTTTACCCTTCCTCTAACAAACAAAGACTCGGAATTAGATTTTTTATTTTCTCTTAATTCTTGGTCTTTAATCTTAATGACGGCAAGAACAACACTATATGTTAAAGCATTCCTACCGATTTCATACTGGATTTAACATCATTATAAGCATCAGGTAATAAATTTACTAAGACAATAGCATGATTTTCATCAATACAAACTTCGCATTTATTTTCCATTTCAAAAACAATTTTATGAAAATCATCTAAGTTGTCTTTATGCTTTTGTTAGACTTCAGCTTAAAACTAAAGAATCTAGATTTTAGATAGATCTTACTTGATACGGATGTCGTTTGATAGGTTGTTTCAAGCTTATTCTAAAGCGTTAATGTCGTCACCACTCCTTGTACTTGTCGTATAATGGAATCTGATAAATGCAAAATGATAAGGCTATGTGCAACCTTATTCATCTCGAGTAGCTGATCTTTGGTTATGCTTTCTGGTACTACCTCCTTTTTCAATATAACATAATCAACCTTTTGTCAACAAAGAACCGCAAGCATTTTTATTTTCCATAAGCCAAAGTCGTTATTTCCATCATACCGTTCAACTTCGATTTTTGTTGTCATCCTTCAAAATTTATAAAATACAAAATCGGTAGTTACTATACTTTTCAAGAAAGTATTTAAAAACTATACAAGAAAGTAAGTTTACTTCAAGAATTCTAAGAACAAGAAAAAATTCACAAGAACACAACCCAAGAATATTTTTTTAAACTTAGCAAGATTCTTTAAACAATAATTTTCAAGAAAATAAATGCCGACATATGATGGAAACTAGAGTTAGGCTCTGATACCACATTGTTACAAATTTAATCCCGACCTACTCCAAGCATACGTCGATTTGCATTCAAGAATAACAAAGAAAATTATGAACAATGAACTTGAAATCTGAATTTTATGCCTTTTAATTGAAAAATCCGCAAGCACAAAAAACTCAAAAAAGAGAAACAAGAGAGAAAAATGAACATGATATTTTATGTAGTTCAGTACGTATGTCCTACATCCATAGGCATCTTAAAACTAGCTTAGATGAGGTAATTTTATTCGAGATTGATATAAAAAATAGTCTAATATTCAAGATACAAAACAACAATTACAAAATTAAGAATTCTGACAAAATTGTCCAACAAGAAAGTACATAAACCATACAAGATCAAAGAAAAAAGGAGAAAAAAACACCTATTGAAGAACCAAGACTAACAAAGAGTCTTCTCCACTTTCTTGAACCTTTTTTTTACCGCCAATTTCTCCAATAAGTCTTCAATAAAAAAAGCCCAAAATCTGTCCAATCTTGCTTCCTAGCCCAATGCTCCAAGATTGAACTAGATCAACAAAAAGGGAAGGAAAACCGATGGAGTTCCAACCGGGCAAAAACCACGTCGAGCCGGTGCAGGAAATTTCTCAGAATGGCACTAGTGGCGCTGTTGCAGCAAGCAAAATCGAGAACCCCTGTTTTAGGGTTCTCTTCTTCTCCTTCTCAGTCAAATGGAGGGATAGGGTAAGCCTTCTCCCCCTTTGGCTTTTTCTCTCACTTGAATGGGTAAGGTCCCAAATATCCCTTTCCTACCTTTATTTTTCTCAACCAACACTTTACTATTTTTAGTAATTTCACTTTGAAATTCACTAAACTCAATTAGGAATACCAAAAAGCAATATATCACTCAATTTGTTTTTTGAATCAAAAGCTTAATTTAAATGAGATACAATGCCATTTATTTATAATAAATAAAATAAGTGCATATGGAACAAATAAGCTTGGCAACATGATTAACTAAACTAAATTTACAATTAGTTATTAATTAAACTAATTACTCTTATTAATTATGTATTAAATAATTGATGTAAAATGGGTTTAATTAAATCAATAACCCTAATTAAAGTCTAGTCCATTTTCTAATCGTTAGCCTTTGAGGTCCAACCTCTAAGCTTCATTCTAGGCTTTCCTTTAAGATTCATGTTGTGCTCATATCAAAGAATTGATTCATTGATGCTTGACTTGTATGCTAAATGTAATTCTCCATGATATTGGTGATTGAGAAGCATGTCAGTTGATAGGACTGATGGCATCCTTAATTATTTTTTGAATCTTTGAACTCTATGTGCTAGGTTGACATTTTATTGATGCTTTACCCGTTATTATGGGCATTGTAGACTGTTTAGGCCTTGTACTGTAATGTCATTGGACATGTACGTAATACTATACTATTTTATGAATTCTCTTTATGTAATTTGTTTGTGATGATAGGTTGAGAATGTAGTGGGGTTTGGGTATGATTCTTCGTATTTTGTTGGACTTGTCATCGTTTAGAGGCTGGAAAGGCTAGAGTCACCCTCCATTATAACCTAATTTAGGCATAGTGTAAATTAGAGACCATGATATAGGGGTGGAAGCCTATCACTAGCATGAGTTCATCAGGTGTGAGATGCACATGGACCTAGGTTGTACCATAGTGAAGGCGCACCAAGACGAGCATCAAATATTTCATCTATCTTTTAGGCATGCGTAGACCTGAACTGATAGTCAAAGAGTGGGTATTCTACTGTATAGTGAGTAGCTACATATAGCATGTGTAGAGACATACGAGGCTTAGAATGAGAGCTCTCTACGACCCCATAATTTTTCCATGCTTTCCCTTGAGTAGTTAAGACAGAGTTTAGCCCCCTTGCGAATGTTTAGTTAAGGTCTGTGACCCAATTAATGAGATTGATTCATGACTAAGTTAGAGGATAAGATTTCTAATGGTTCTAGACTGGGTGGTTGTTATGAGCTTTACTATTTTCATAAATATAATGATGTAAAAATGTCGTTTAATATCTGGAATGTTGTTATGATGAAGTTGATATTTATCCATACATTATGTTGAGTTTTTCATGTTTAGTTGTTATAAGTATAAATTATTTAGTATGTTGTACTTCTTTAGAGAAACTGAGTATTTTCAATACACACTCTTTCGGTGAAAGAATATTTCAGGTACGAGACCATATCAGGATGGGTCAACTCAGGTGGTTGAATACAGACCATGGACTTGACTCAGCTTTTAGTCTATTTATCATTCTGCAATTATTTTTTTAGTTTACTTATAAATAAAAATCTATAGATAGGGATCCCGATTTGTTTTTAGTTTTCAAGTTATCTCAAGTTTAAGTTCAATATATATTCTTGTTCGATCATATTTTGCTAGTTTCCATTTAAAATTAGTTTTCCATCTTACTTTTGTGAATATAAGATATTCATGAGTAAATGTTTAGTTTTAAGACTCGGACAGAAAGGACTAATGACACGTTGATTTCATTGTTTTGTAGTTATCTAGTTCAACACCCACACTCACGTCACAAGTTCGATCTTAGAAAAAAAAATTCTATCAATATGGTATATATATATATATATATATATATATATATATATATATATATATTTTAAAATAAAATACCCATCATTTGAAAAGAATTATATGACAAAACAACAATCACAATAGCCTAATACTTGTTGAAAATTATTTGGAAAACATGCATAGCATCGCGAAAGCGATAACCATTCAAAACATATATGGATACATAGAGTTGTTTTTTATTTTTAGATTAATCATTAATTTATATGCAAAATTCTCAAAGTGATGGTTTTGTCATAAAGCGATAAACATTTACTTTGAGTTAGATTGCTGATTTAATCTAACGGGTTTTTATCTTCTTCGAGTAGAATCGACAATTCCAATGATTACTTGAAGTATTCCTTCAATCTTTCTACCTATATCTCGCCACACTAAGTGCTTGGTGGAAAGTCTATAGAGAAAAATGGAGCTCGGAGGATATTGAGATGAGATTGAGAAGGATGTCATTAATGAGCCTCCAAGGTCTCTATTTATTGACTTTATACTATCTAGACATTAGGTAACCCTTGTTTAATTATCTAATAATTAAATAAATATTGATATATCTAATATATCAACAAAATCTCTACAAATATTTATCCCATAAATATTCTAAATTAATATATCAAGCATATTCATGTATTGTGATATTGAAGATTTGGGTTTTTGGTTTGGTGATATTGTGAAATTCATAGTTGGTACACTTCACAAATTAGTTTTAAGTTTCAAAGTATTTATTCTGTTTGGAAACAAAAAAAAAATTAGGCACATAATGTAATTATCACTAATTTCCTTTTAGAGCTTTATGGGAAAGTGGAAGAATGTTGATGGGTTTACTAATATATATGACCTTTCTAAGCTTGATTTATCAATTGAATATTAAAATATGGCAAAGTTATGTGAAATCTTATTAATTTTATTAGCAACTTAAAAAGAAGATTTGAAATCTTTGTTTCAAGAGTTAATAAACTAGAGAATTCATTTGAAATATTTTTAAATCTATTTGAAATAAATCAACAAGATTGTCTTGCTTTTAAATTTTCAAATGTTCTTCCACTTTAAACAACTTCAAATGGGTCATTAAATTTTCAAATCGTCTATTCTGATGAATTGTTGTTGTCTTCTTCTTCTTCATGTAAAGGAATGCTTTTTCCTTCTTTGCTCAGATCTAATTCCCGTTTCTTTTTCTCTGCTTCTAACCAAATGTTCTATTTTTCATCTCTTAAATCTGACCTTTTTTCTCTCAGAAAACCTCACTTGTTTCCTTGATTTTTTTCATTCCTCGCATTTTGTTGATTTTGAAATTTGATGCTTTGATTTGCGATTGATATGCTTTAGTTCTCATGGGATTAGTTCTCATTTTTTCTTAGTCCTTATGGGATTAGATTCATCTCCATATCTAATATCTTACTTGAATCTGCAGTTTTGAGTGATTTGTGCACTTGTTTCTTAATGTTCTATTATTTCTATTCATTTTTTGTAGTTGTTAGTTTCTACTATTGGTGTCTTTTTATTATATATTTTTGTTGTTTTTTTGATCAATTCATTGTGTTGTTCCTGAGTTTCTTTTCATTGGTATTTAAACGTTCACTACAAATGCGGTTGTAGGGTACGGTTACTATATAATGAGAAACATGCGTGACATCATCCAAATCGATAGCACAAATCGTCACAGATGCAACACGTTCTTCTTATATTGTTTAGTCTGAAATTTTATTATTTGGCATAAATGAGCTACTATTTGCGTCTTATTGTTAAAAGATCGATAGAAGAAATTCGTACATGCAAATTCAGTTGGATGAAGTGCATGCATAATTAGTTGAATTCCGTGGATACTACATGTGAGGACTTATATTTTGGAAGACTACATACTTTGTAAAAAAGTAATTCTTTTTTGTGTATACAATAGTTTGAAATAGTTAGGCTCATCAACCGAAGCCCATAGATTGTAATTTTTTTGTACAAAATTTGGAAATGTGGTTCCATTGTTTCTTTTTGATTTTGGGTTACGTAGAACATTAAATACTTGTAATATATAGTATATATCTTTGATATTTTTTGTTGAGAGGCAGAAATGTTTATTTAGTTATTGAAATTCTATTCATAAATATATCATATGTTATTTGACTGGATGAACATGATGAATATGATACATTTAGTTGACGTTTTTCTTAATATTGGATGATGTTCGTAAGTCATAAACTTAAGTACATTTACTTGATGCTTTTGTCTACATAAAATGACGTTTTCAAACTGTCAACTAATGTATATTTATTTGACGATTTTCTTAACAAAAGTTGACATTCAAAAATTGTCAACTAAACTTTTGCTTGACGTTTATGGAACGTCAACTAAAATACTACTTGACGCTTATAGAGTGTGATTTACTTGAAAGTTGACATTTGTAACACGTCAACTACACCATTAGGTGACGCTTTGTTGCGCGTTAAATATAATGACTTTACTTGACACTTTCATAAGTGTCAACTCTACATAATAGTTGGTGATTTATGTGAGTCAACTAACACAATTACTAGAGTAGTGCTTGACCAAATCAGCTCCATGAATGGTCTCCTTCTCTAAAGTGGCCTCCAAAAAGGAAATCGTCAAAAGGTTGAAGAAGGACCACGTTGAAGCTTGAACTTGATCCCATGGCCCACTCAACTCTGGAAGGCAATGTCTCTCTTCTTCAAATGAGTGAGCTATGGAGAACTACATTGAACGAGAAAAGAAAAAAATAACTTTAGGGCTGATACATCTAACTATTTACGAGAAAGTATTGATATTCACTTCAAAAATAATCGGTAATAAGAGAAGTAGTCCATATATTACATAAATATGTTGAAGAATTCTCACATTTTTAATGTGGGAGAAGAGTCAAAGATGAATATCTCTAATTAATATTTTATAGCTACTTAGTATCTAGTCTAATCAATACACATGGATCTCAACTATGTTTGGTGCTCGATTCTATTAATTAATTTGTTAAGAAAATTGATAAAATATTTTGTTAGGTTAGCGGCCATTTTAATATTAAAAAGAATGAAATATTTAATCTCGTAAAATAAAATTTCCGTATAAAAACAGGATAGCAGGTGGTACCCCATTTGATTAATGAAAGTAAATAAATAATAAAAAAAAAGAAAAGATAAAAGGCTGTGTGATAAGGAAGATGGGGCACTAAATGGAATAAAGTAATATTTGTGAATATTAATTTGTATGGATTTGGCTGCTATTTAGTGGTGAGTTCTCTCTTCCTTTCAGTATCTCAGTGGTTGAAGTAATATTAAGTGTTTGTATTTAAATTTTTTGTAGAATTAAAATTTGGCAGAGTTTTGAAGAAGGTGAGATGATGTTGGGTTTTGAGAGGTTAGTGGTGAATTTGAAAGCAAAGATCATGAAGTCATTGAAGTTGAAGAAGGCAACAAATAATTATGATCAGATGGAGAAAAGTGAAAGCATGAGAGTTGAAATCAGAAGCAGAAAGGCCCAAAAGCTCATCCAAGACACCATGAAAATTGCAGACTCTCCCTCTACAAAAACTTATGCCTTTTGAATTTGAGGTTACTGGTTCACATCTACAGTATAAATGCCTTCCCTTTCCTTTCCTTTCCTTTCCTTTCCTTTCTCTCATTTTCTCATCTGCTAATAATGATTGAGCTTCAATTTTATGTTTACACTCAAGTTCAGTAATGTTTGTGACTCCAACAATCATTTTTTCTTTTTATTTTTTATTGGAGCATTACACATTTACTAATATTCTTCGGTTATTAATTTTTGTTGATTTCAATAATAATTACTCCAGTAATGAATAGTGATTATTTGGAAAATCTCTATTTAATGTATCTCAACCATTTTCTTAAAGATGGTTCAATTTCAAAAACGTTAAAATATGATACTTCTATTCTCGTCTTCGATTTTTCACACTTTTAATTTTAATCGCTGAATTTTTGATTTATTAATTTTATTTCTGAATTTTTGAAACTCAAATTTTAGTCTTTGTATTCAATAAAATATTTAAAATTGGTTCCTATAGAAAATTTGTACTTTATATAAGAATATGATAATTTTTTACAACCAAAATAAATTATAATAATCACGAACCCTACATAGAGACCACCATGCTTTCTAAATGCCGATTTTCAAGATTGAACCCTGTGATATCGTGTTGAACTAGATTAACTCCAAATAATAAATCCAATATACCAACTCTTTCAGTTATAATACTATTTTCAAATGTCAAAGCAAGCGTGCTCAGCTAGCTCTACTAATTCTCCTTTGTTGTACTAAAATATAATAATAATTAATAAGCATACTCTCTGATTTGTAATCATCCAATTTCTTTTTCAACCAAAAAGGTCAATGACACTTTGGTTTCATTGTTTACATTTGTTTGAGAGCAGTTGTGTTCTCTATAAAAGATTTGAATCCCCTCTCCAATTTATACTAAAAAGAAAAAAAAATTATATTTCAAACCTAGGTAACAATTAAAAAAAAAAAAAATTATAACATCAAATCTATGCTATTTCAAAAAGAGAGAAAAAAAAATAAAAAACTAATAAGCTCCCTATAATCCTTTGATTTTTGTTTTTAATTTTTAAAATTTATGTTTATATTTCTTCAAATTGTCTATATTTTTCTTTAAGAAAATAGGTGGAACCATAACTAAATTTTATAAATTAAAAAAAAAATTTTGAAGCTATTTTTCTAATTTTCAATTTTTTATTTAGATTTTAAAAATAAAGTAAAAGAATAAATATTAAAGTAATGAAAAGTATATAGTCTAAAATAATAGCTATAGATCTAAATTTTAAAAACAAAAAAAAAATAAAAATAAAAAAATGAAATGCAGCATTAATCTGTCATAATTTAAATTCCCAATTATTTTTGTTGATCTCAAAAAAAAAACATTAATCTAATTTAAATAAGCAAACATTTACCTCTGTACAAATTTTATAACAGCAGTACTTGGAAACTTGTTTCTTTCAAGTTAGATATGATTTAGAAATTGTCACTTCATCTAGAATAACAAAATTAATTGATTATTTAAAAATTATTAAACTAAAAAAGAAAAATATAATTATGTAAGACTTCTTAATCACATGTATATGAAGTAAGCATATGCGTTCAAACAAATATCTAAGTATTACTCGTTTATAATTGACTGACGAACACATAAAAAGTAGACGTTAATTTTCAAGTCTCTAAACAAAAAAAAAAAAACTTATTGCAACCTTGCAATACCAATCTAGTATAAAGATTGCAATGTTTTTCTTAAAACAATAGGGGACTTAGCTTGATATTTTATAAAAAAAATGTTATATTTTGATTATTGACCGAAGAACCAACAAAAAAAAATTCCAATCAAATATATAAATATTAAGAAAAATAAAAATATATTAATATTTAGGTTTGATAGAAGAATAAATTTAAATGTGAAAGATGAAATAAAAGCATTATTAATATTGTGATATTTATGAAAAATGTTTTCTATCGTTGGTAAAATTAAATTGAAAATGAGACCAAAAAAAAAAAAAATCTTATTGAAATCAAAACAAAAAATTGAATAAAAATCAAATCAATAGTTTTATCATTAATTAGAAGTGGATCACTTTATTGTTGAAAAATAGAGAATATTGGTACGGTTATTGATTTGGAGCAAAACGAAAAAGAAAAAAAACTAAATCACCCTGAGCTTAACCATATGTAAAGGTGGAAATTTGAACGACTTACTGTTTCGATGAAACTATAATTAATAGTACTAAACTAATTAAACTATTGTCTGGTTAAGAAATAAACAACATATAGTTACATATACTTAAGTAAATATGTTATATGTGTGTGGCTTATAATTAAAATTTGTATGAATAACTTTTGAAAGGTGTACAAGCAAAATGCATGTTGTGGAAGAGAAAAAAGAATATGGTTGTGGTAGGGAAACGTTATCTGACAAAATTTAATGTCATGAAAATGACCAGATTTATTAATGTTTGTCTTAAGTGGGATATATTGAAATAAAATTCTCTAATCTTTTGCATGCAGACAAATGAAATTCATTCTTATTTTTTCTATAATATTTAGTTCATTCAGACATATACCCAAGTTGTATATGCCATCAAACTTGTCTCTTTACCCATAACCATTTATTTCTTTAAAGCAGTTCCAAAAACATTTCCAAAATTTCCTCTAATCCCCAGTTTCTTAAATTATTTTCTCAAACAATGAGAATGAAGGCCCTCTGTGAGATGGAATTTATTCATACAAAATAAGAATAGGGTAGTAAATTAGTAAATCTTATAGCAGGTGTTTGTTTGCATAATTATGGAGTAATTATTTTGAGTGATTGTTAATGGTTCATTTGAATGAACTTATTGAAAGAGTAATTAGATAGATTGATGGTTAATTGTTTGTTTAGATGTGAAGTGATTAGTTGACGAGTCTTAACTAATTGAATATATTTTTAGCTCAACTAAAGTTTTTACTTTTATATATATACACATATGTGTGTGCATGTTTTTTATTTTTTTGCACGAGAAAAATATCACAGTCGCGGGCAACTAAAAAAAAGAAGAAAACAAAACAGAGAGAGAGATCAGCAACTTTACTTTCCATGATTAAAATTGAATTTTGTTTTCAATTCTATTATTCATCTTAAGATCATTATTTTTTGGATGTTTTTATTACGTGTAACCTACGTTTAATTTCTAGTTCAATGATAGTTTTTATTCATATATAGTGTTGTGAGACTTTGGATAAAATGGAATATTTGTTTTGATTACAAGTATTATTTGTTTCTTGTTTTTATTTGTCGTTGATTTTTGATAAATTAAATTGACTCCTTAATTTATTATCAATTGATTCATGCTATACATGATTTTACGACACTTTATTAATTATTTTGAATGATTGTTCAATTGTAGCAAGAGGTTGATTTATGTGCGTGTGACTGCGGCTTTTCCAAATTACATAACTTGCATATAGACCATAAGGAAACAAATAAACAAAATTAATTCAGCCGTCTTCGTTAATTGATTTTGATTTAGTCGTTCTTGAAAATTTTAATGCTATTATTTAGCTGATATAAAACGCTACTGTGCCGAATTGATTGAATAATAAAGTTTGGTTTTGATGGCGTGTCACAGTCAATTAAATATGAGAACAATTATTTATTGTTGCTTTTCCATATAGGTAAAGTATAATTCCTAGAATTCGAGAAAAAATAAATTAATTGTTTTAGTCTATGATCAATTTTACAATTGGATTAAATTAAACCGATGAATTGCAAGTTTTCATAATTAGTTTGATTTATTTTTATTATTTTATTTAGTTAGAATTTTATTAAAACACCAAACCGTCCCCCAATTTATTTGTTTATAAACATTGAGAAATTCATTTGTTGCTACTCGGGATCCGGCCTGTTTCCACTATTTCTACAAGTTAAAGTTAGAAGATTCGGTAATTTATTTCGGCGGGCTTCGACAATCCGACCAAATTTGGCGTGGTTGCCGAGAAGCTTAGTTTATTTTCTCATTGTTTTATTTATTTTTTTAATTTATTATTATGTTTTATAGTTTATGAGCGTTCTTCTCATAATATTGAATTGCAGTTTGATCACTAGTAGAAACGGAGAATAGATGACGGGCATATGTCGACACCTTTCAAAAAAATGTTAGACACATGACCGTCATCAATACCGGTGACATTGAAGACATTTGGTGACGGGCATAAACCGTCACCAAAAAATTTTGGTGTCATGCCACTACAAGAATCGACACCTAAGGCGACGGAACTTTCCGTCGCCTTAGGTATCAAATTCCGTCGCCTTTGCCTATGACGACGCAAAAGCTTTGTCGCCAGCCTCCGTGGCCTGAATTCCGTTGCCTTTGCCTATAACGACGCACAAAGTGCTGCGTCGTCATTTTGGTCACCATCGGCGACGGAAGAAGAGTGTGTCGCCTTAGGTGTCTAAGGCGACAGAGTGTTTTCGTCGCCCTAGGTCTCTAAGGCGATAGAGGGTTTCTGTCGCCTTTTTTAAATTGCTTTTTTTGTTTGTTCTTCGGTTTTTTAATAGGAAATATAATTTCACAATCGAAAAAACCCAAACAGAATTCAACGTTGAAAATTCTAAAACATTAATAACGAAAATGAAAGTCATTCATTACATATTAAGAAAAGGTTAATACAATGTTTAGAATAAAGAAGAATAAATAACTAACGACCCTACCCTAAAAAGGGAGACCTATCCCTAGACGTCGAACGAGTTCTTCCTGTGTTGATCCGACGAACTCGAACTCATCGTTTGTCTGGAATAAAGAAGAATTTGAATTAGAGTTTGAAACAACTTAAGAAATTCAATTGAAAAGAAAATCTGACAGCATAACAACGTATTTTCATGTTATCGAAAATAAAACCTGTCAAAAGCAATTCAATTCTTTTCAAATTGTGGCTAACTTTGCTGCAGGATAGCCACGACACATAATACAGATGAACGATGTTCGAATGATGGCTAACTTTGCTGCAGGATAGCCATCATTCTTATGACTAATGTGAAAAAAATATTAAGTTAAATTCATATGTACAAAACATGTTTTTAAATGCTTTTCAATTAGTTCAACTACAAATGATCTGAAAATTGAGAAAAGATGGTTGAGATGTCTTATTTTAAAGTGTGAAGTTGTTTTGTGATAAATATGAAATTGATGTCCTTGATATGAGTGCTAAGTATACTAAAGATTAAGGCAGAGTTCGTCAACAAGATCATGTGAGTATTGAGCATCATTATAGAATTGATATATTTACTGCAACAATTGATTATCAATTTTATGAACTGAACAACAGATTTAGTTAACAAACAATGGAACTTCTGATCATACTCAGCTTTGAATTGGATCCTAAAGAAAATTATAAAGCATTCAATAATGATTCTAGTTGTAAGCTTCATAAGTTTACAGAAAACGATTTGATTCATTTGCGTTTTCAGTTACAAGATTATGAGTTAGATATACCTTATCATCAGGATTTGAAAAGCATATCCACTATTTCAAAGTTATGTCATAGGTTAGTTGAAACAGAAAAGTCAACAATTTATTATTTGATTGATCAACTTATTTGCATGATATTGACTTTACCTGTATCAACAACAATTATAGAACAAGCATTTTCTTTAATAAAAATTGTGAAAACAAGGCTTTGAAATAAAATGGAAGATGAATTTCTCACATATTACTTAAGTGTCTACATTGAAAGAGAAATTTTGGAGACTTTTAGTTCGGACTCAATTATAGATGATTTTTACTCCATGAAAGAACATCGAGCACAACTATAACTAGTATTTACAATTATTTGTAATATTCAAAATTTCAATTAAATTTTTTTTGTATGTAAAGCACATTGTAAAATTCTAACTTTTGGACCCAAACTCTGTTGTCTGGATCAGTCCTCACGAAGATACAAAAAGCACCGAAATAACAAGCAGGGCTTGATGTTGTGAGATGTTCAATTGGGCCTTAAAAGTTTGTGGTGAACAGTATTCCACCAAATGAGCAGTTTTCTTAACATAATTCTTTTTCTTTTTTTTAATTAAAACCAAAACGTGAATATTGTTGTACCACATGAAATATTATAAATATTACTATTTAAAAACAAAAACTTATAAATACATTAAGTTGATGTCAAATATTCAAAAGAAAACTGGATTTTATATAGTTTGTTGTTGGAGTTTGGTGTCTCAGGTTTCTCTGTGGAAGCTCTGAGAGTTTGGGGTCTTCTACGTGAGGAGTGTGTGGGGCGAGGGTTGGGTGGAGAGGTTGAGTAGTCTTGAAGGGGGGTCGACGATCTGGAACAGGGAGGTGAGGTCGACATTATGGATGCAGAAGCCTTTACTAATTTAATGAACGGGTTAGTGTTGACAGAGAAGGAGGATAAAGAGGTGTTTGAGTTGGAAGAGGAGGAAATCTTAGAATGTTAGTCTGGAGAATGATTTGGTTAGCAAAGTGCTCACTGAAAAGTCCATCAGCACAGATGCCTTCAGGAAGCGAATACCAAAAATCTGGAATGTGGAGAATAGGGTGAATTTAGAAGTTTTAGGGGAAAATATTTTCCTCTGCTCTTTTGCTAGTAAAATAATTAAAGAAATAGTGGTGGAAAGAGGGCCATGGATTTTTGACAACTCTCTGTTATTGTTTGAACAGATGTGTGGTGGAAGGAGGATTTCGGAACTAGGATTTCATAAAGCCTTGTTTTGGGTTAGGATACACGATGTTCCGCTGGCTTGTCATTCGGAAGGAGGAGCACTGAGGTTGGGAAATTTGTTGGGGGAGTTTGTAAAATGGGATCAGGATAGAGACAACGGAAACATAGGCAAATTCATAAGAATTATAGTTAGTATAAACATCTGTAATCTGTTGAGAAGAGCTATCGAGATGAAGAGTGGTGTTTCAGTTGATGAAAATTGGATCCGAATTTCTTATGAGAAACTCCCTGATTTTTGCAGAGGATGTGGTAGAGTGGGGCACATAGCTACAAATTTTTCTTTCGTGGTGATAGAAGAAGGGAACCCGTGGCCTTTCGAAGTTAACCTCAGGGAAGAAAGCCCTTTGAGAAGCCAAAACCGTTTTGTTGCTCAGTCAGGGGAAGGTGGACGTAAAAGGGAGGGGAAAGATCGTGATGTTACAGGCTGGGGAAGAGGAAAAGATTCGATGCTGGGAAAAGAAGCTAGGAAATTTGTTGGTTTGGATGGTGGTGGAGTAGAGTCCGGGAAAAATGGAGGTGATTCAAGAGAGCTGCAGTGAGAGAAGGATGGAAGGGTACCTGAAACTCGGGAAGCCGAGTCGTCGGGGCTGGGTTTGACTCAGCAACCACTGAGTCGCAAAATGCTAGGCATCTCGTGTGAGACAGCAACGGCGTCTGACTGCGTCCGGAATTTTGGGGAAGGGAGCATTAATGGTGAGAAGATGGAAGTTGCAAGTGTGGGAAAGAAAATCGGTGTTGGCAGTGATTTGTTTCTAAACAAGGGTACAGAGAAGGTGTTTTGGGTGAAAGAGACGCAGACGAAAATGAGTTTGGCAGAGGTGATGGAAGTGGAACGGCAAGGCACAGTGAAGACAGGTTGGATCACAGCAGTGCTGGACAGCTGGACGGTGATTTTGGGCTGGACATAGGTAGCAATTTTGGGCCAAGGGCGGAAACTAGGCAGGAGGTTTTGGTAAAAAGGAGGTGAATTAGGCTTTGGAAAATCGTGGGCTTTTGGGAGGGGTTAAACAAGCTCAGTTTGAGGAAAAAGTTATGGGCTTGGATTTAAATCTGGACAAAGAAAAGGAAATGTCCAAATTAAAAAACCAAAAATTAAAAGGACAATTAGTGTATGATGGGCCATTAGATAAAAGGATATTTGCTGAAAAAGGAGAGCAGCTTCTAGGAAGTGCCATTAAAAGCTTTATGGAAAACAATTGTAGGGACAATACTAGGAGCTTGAACTCGGTTATCAGCTTGAAGACGAGTGGAAGTTTTATGGTGGATGAGCACGGTATTAGTAGGACACCCACTGCAAAATCAGCTTTGAAATGGAAAAGAAGAGCCAGAGATAAATTAAATCAGGGGAAAGATATGGAGGTTGTAAATTTTGAAGGATCCCACTGTGGTGAGAAGCACATCTTGGAAGGGATGGAAATTGATATTGTTGGTAAAAAGGGAAGAACTGACTACGTTGAGAAACTCAGCGGGATATCGGCGGAGACTGTTGAGCAGTCTCGCCGGACGCAATGAAAATCTTATGTTGGAACGCTCGGGGGTTGAGAAACCCCCGGGCCTTAAGGGTGCTTCGCCATGAAGTGCGCAAGTGTAGACCTCAGATTACTTTTTTAAGCGAGTCTAAATGTAGTAGTTTGGCGATGGATAGAATCAAGTTGTTGGTCGATTGTGATAGCTGCTGGTGTGTGCCGAGTATTGGGGCTAGTGGAGGCCTGATACTCCTTTGGAACTCTTCTTTGGATGTCAAGATTAGTTCCTCTTTTTAGGGGCATATTGATGCGGTTATTAAGAATCAGGAGGGGTGGTGGAGATTTACTGGTTTTTATAGGAATCCGGTTTTAGCCAAAAGAAAGGATTTGTGGGATTTACTTAGAAGATTGAAGAAGGCTCATGATCTGCCGTGGATTGTTGGTGGTGACTTTAATGAAATTATGGATATGGGGGAGCAAAGTTTTGGGTGCAGTAGGTGTGAGTCTGGTATGAAAGAGTTTAGAGAGGTGGTCAATGAATGATTGCTCGTTAACTTGAGGTATGCTGGGGAGTTGTTTACATGGATCAAAAATAAAAAGGACAAGCTTGCTACTAGATGCCGCCTTGACAGGTACTTCACAAACCTTTCTCTTATTGCTTTATTTGGTAAAATTTCTGTTTCTCATGGTAAGTTTCACTTTTCGGATCATAGACCTATTGTCGCTGATCTTAATTGGGGCGATGGTGCCACAAATAAGAAATTGTGCTTGAAAAGTTGTTGGTTAAGAGTAACAATGTTAGATCTGAGGAGATTATTAGAACGGAGGGTTGTATGGAAAGACTTCTCGAGGAAGAAGAAGTTTTTTGGAAGCAAAGATCGAGGGAAGATTGGATTAAGTGGGGTGATAGGAACCCTAAATGGTTTCATATGAGGGCGTCCTATAGGAGAAAAAGAAACTATATTAAGAAAATCAGGAACGAGAAAGGGATCTGGGTTGATAAGGTTGAGGACATTGCTTCGGTGGCTAATGAGTATTTTAATAAGCTTTTCCAGTCTAATGCTGGAAAAGGTGACGAGGCTGAAAGACGTGTTCTTTTAGGGGTGGATAGGAAAGTTTCTGATTTTGACGCGGCCTGGCTGGATAAGCCGTTTATTAGGTCGGAAGTGGAGCAGGCGTTACACGGGATGGATCCTTCTAAAGCTCCGGAGTTGATGGCACGAATGCTCGGTTTTTTCATAATACTGGATATTTTGGGCAATGTTGTTGTTGAGGTTTGTCTTGGGATTCTTAATAATGGGGATGAGATTGGTAAGTTGAATAGTACTGTTATCGCTCTTATTCCTAAAGTTTCGAATCCTTCTATTATCCAGGAGTTTAGACCCATTAGCTTATGTAATACTATTTATAAAATCATTGCTAAAACCATTGCTAATACGCTTAAAGGAATTTTACACAATATTATTTCCCCAAATCAGGCTGCTTTCGTGCCTGGTAGACTTATTACTGATAATGTGATTTTGGGTTTTGAGTGCATCCATTCTATTGTTAAACGCAGAAAAGGTAATTATGGGTGGGCGGCGCTTAAACTTGACATGAGCAAGGCTTATGACAGAGTGGAGTGGGGATTTCTTTTGAGCATGATGAGAAAGCTGGGGTTTAGTGAGGGGTGGATCAATTTGGTATATAGATGTATTTCTTCTGTGAGGTATGCAGTGAAGATCAATGGAACCTCCTTCGGGAATATCAAGCCGCAAAGAAGGCTGAGGCAAGGGGACCCGTTGTCCCCGTATCTGTTTCTTATTTATGCCGAAGGTCTCTCAGCTCTTCTGAACAGGGAAGACTCTATTAATTCCTTTAAAAGTCTCAAAATTAATCATTATTGCCCTCCTATTTCGCATTTATTTTTCACTGATGACAGCTTAATGTTTTTCAGGACTAATGAGGAAGGTTGTTCTAAAATCAAAGAGATTCTTAATTGCTATGAACTTGCTTCTAGGCAAGAGATTAATTTGATAAGTCTGGTGTGTTGCTCAGTGGCAGTATTGGAAAAATTAGGGCAAGTGCTATTAGTAATTTACTAGGGGCCAAGATTAATGATAATTTGGGTGTACATTTAGGAATGCCTTTGCAAAATCAAAGAGATAAGAGAGCCCTCTTTAACTCCATTAGGGGTCTGCTTGAGAATTGCTTACAAACGTGGAAAGGGAAGTTGCTCTCGAAAGGGGGCAAGGAGGTGTTGATTAAGGCGGTTGGCCAAGCTATTCCGACGTATTTGATGAGTTGTTTTAAACTCCCGAATTATCTCATTGATAGCTTGGAGCAGATGTGTGCTAAATTTTGGTGGAGAAGTGACGGGGATAGAAATAAAGCTCATTGGATGTCTTGGAAGAATCTCTGTAGGAGGAAGAACTCGGGGGGGGGGGGGGGGCTAGGATTTCGAAATCTCAATTTGTTTAATTCAGCTATGCACAGTTGGAGAATCCTCAAGAATCCCGAGAGCCTCTTGTGTAGATTGCTTTCTAGGAAGTACTTCAAAGATGGGAATTTTTTTAAAAGCTGAGTTTGGTTGTAATCCTTTCCTGGTTTGGCGAAGTATTTTATGGGGAAGACAGCTGTTTGATCAAGGCTTCATATGGAAAGTCGGGAATGGTGCTGATATTGGGATTAGTGTTGATCTTCGGGGGGTGCTGCTAATGCCTCTGTCTGGGACAATTTTTGGAATACTCGTTGCTTTCCTAAGGTTAAAATTGGGGCGTGGAATGTGATCGTGAATGCGATTCCGTCCAGATGTAATATTTATGGTCGAAGAATTGATATCGATACTAGATGTCCTTTGTGCTTTAAAAAGAGAGAAACGAACATGCATGTGTTAAGGGAGTGTAAGCATTCTATTAATTTGTGGAAAGATATCTTCCCCTCTTTGGTGGATTTTAAGGAGTACTTTGAGAAGGTGGACAAAGGGATCGATTTCTGGGATATGTTGTGTTTGAGAATTGGGAAGAATGATATGTGTAAAGCTATGATTGTGATTTGAAGTCTATGGAACAATAAGAATGAGGTGTTAAATGGCATGGACTGCAGATTTGTCCATAGGCTCTGAGCTAGAGTGTACAATATGATTAATGCTTCTCTTGTTTCTTTTGCAGGTAGGGCCAAAGTTGATGGAAATGTTCCGGATCACAAGGAAGTTCGGTGGAAAGCTCCTCCGCAGGGATGCTGGAAGCTTAATGCCTGTAACAGCCCGACTCTTAAATCCCTGTTTGTAAGGTTAGTTTCGTAATTATTGGACTTACGGGGACTCCGGAAGTCTTTTTTTTTATATTTTTTTATTATTATTATTATTGATTTTCTTTTCATTTATTGATTTAATTAAATTTAATTATTTTTATTGGGAATAAAAAGGTCATTGAAGCTATTTCTCGGAAGTTGTAAATCAAAATTCAAAGAAAAAGGGGTTATTTTGGTCAAATTCAGCCCTAGGGGCAATTTGGTAAAATCCAGGGGGTGTTTTGTCTCTATAAATAAAGACAAAACACAAAAATCATTAGGTTATCAATTGCTTCACAAAATTCCGTGCGCCGCCAGTGTGGGAGTCCGTGACGCCGTCAGCCGCTGCACCGCCGTATCCAGCAACGCCGCGTGTCGCTCCAGAGTTCGCCACCGTCCCCAACGTCGCCGCGTGTCGCGCCAAG
>JBBMEG010019380.1:0-27178 GCA_037832605.1 Cyclanthera cordifolia | reverse complement strand
CTATGTATTATTAAATTCAAAAAAATGGAAATGGATATGGTTGCAATTAAATTGTTTTTTTGGTAGGAATGTAAATGGGTTTCTCCATATGGCTATGGATATAAAGAACCCTTCTTAAAAATCATTTTTACGTAGCAGAATTCCACTCGTTTTTCAAGAAATGGATCGAGGTTAATTGTAGCTTTCAATCTATAGGTCCACCGGTACCTGGGCTAGCAAATTATCGCTGGTATGCTTCTTCTTTACAGAAAGGAATTTGAACTATTCAAATTCAAATGATTAATTATGTGAGACAAAATTAATAGAAGTATTGAGGTAAAACATAATTAATTATTATATAAGATATATTGAATATAATAATTATTAGTTAAATATTATTGAAGATGAAATTAATTTATTGGATAAGTTAATTATAAATATTTATGGGATAATTATTGAGTTCTCAGTTGTAAATATGTTGAACATATTGGGTAATAATTATTCAATAATTATTATTAAATTTGAAAATTATAAATTAATAAGTTTGACATATTAATTGGTTTATTAATTATTGGATAATTATTAAATTGATAATATTAATTAATATGTATTGTATAATTATTAAATTGAGAATATTAAATAATATGTTGGACATATTAATTGAATTAATAAGTGTTGGATAATTATTAAAGTAGAGAATTAATATATTGGATATATTATTATATTAATTTATATATTTAAATTATATATTTGATATATTATGATTTTTGGAATTTATTGGATAAATATCAAAAAAAAAAAAATAGTATTACATATTTTTTTAAATCTGTATTTAAAATTAAGAAAGAAAAATCATTCATTTTTCCAATATCTTTAGTATTAGATATTCAAAGATATTACACTTTTCTATTTAATATTTACTCATATACTATAAATAGAAAGCTTTGTGGTTTTCATTTGGATCCCACCAAGTTTAAAGAAAACTAATTCTCAAATTGAGAAAACAATTGAGTCATCTCTTTTCCTCTTTGAGTTAAAATCTCTGCCAAGGTGAGTCTTTTTCTCTAACAAGCTTCCTGCCATAATTGATCAGAGGCTTTAGTCAATGTGAGTCTTTTATTATTTACAATAGTTAATCATCTAGGAGTTCATGTAGATTAATAATTAATTGGATTAATTATTAACAAAATAAAATTTTACAATTATGTACATGTT
Organism: Cyclanthera cordifolia; assembly: GCA_037832605.1. NCBI lineage: Eukaryota > Viridiplantae > Streptophyta > Magnoliopsida > Cucurbitales > Cucurbitaceae > Cyclanthera > Cyclanthera cordifolia. The sequence continues at coordinate 25,984 of JBBMEG010019380.1, read as the reverse complement.
TCCGCCATGTTATTTGCATGCTTTTACCCCATAATTCTCAACAGTAGAGAGGCATAGTTGAGAAGACTTTCAACAAGTCTTAAGGGAATAATCGATCATACATAAAAGTCAATGACGACCCTCTAGTTTAGATTAGAGGCGTTAATTGAGTAAGTTATAATGCTCAATGATAAAACTATCACCTAGCAGTAGGCATTTAGATTAGTATCGTAAACATACTTAAATAAAATATTATTATATCCGCTACGCTGTGCATGTAACCCCTAGTAACTCTCAATAAAAACAACTGCTTAACTTTCAATTTATGCTTGTTATTTTCTCCCTTCACATCTTTAATAATTAGTACATAAGGTGCAAAGCCACTTTACCAAATTTACTAAATGTGGGAGCGAAGGAACCTTTTTATTTGCTCAATTCTAGAAAATGTTGTGAGGTTTCCTTAACATTATGTAAATACATGATAATTCGAACCACAAACATTTAAATATTTAGTTTTACATATGTCATAACAAATTTCTGTTCAACATGTAATAGTTAAACCGCACACTTACCAATCGATATTATATAAAAAAAAAAAAATACAAATGGGTTCACGAGTGGGCATTATATTTTCGTTGGAAAAGACAAATTGGTTCATAAAGTATCCACAACCAAGCTTTTGCTCTAGAGCTTTGGCTATAGACTTTTTATTTTTTGAGATTTTTTTTTAAAAAAAGCTTTCATAAATGGGATAAAACAACACTATTGACCTTATTTCAAAACCATATTATATTTCAAATATATAGGTTAAGAAACCTGCTACAAAATGATATTATAATTCAAATGAATATCATTGATATAGTTGCAATGATATTAATATATTCATTTCAAACCTGCTACAAAAATGAATTATATAATTATTTATTAATGGTTTCATTATTTGAATGGTAAATGAGGACGTTCACGAGTGGGCATTATATTTTCGTTGGAAAAGTCAAACAGGTTTAGAAAGTATCCACAACCAAGCTTTTAGTCTAGACCTATGCTTATATTTGACTCATGATCTTTCTTCCATATATGAGATCTTTTTTTAAAAGTGTTCTTTTTTTTTTTTAGATTTTTTTAAAAAATCTTTCACAAATAGGATAAAACAACACTATTGACCGTCTTTATACCATACTTTTATGAGGGTTTTTTTTAATTTCTTTTTTGCAATAGTTAATGATGAACCAACAAAGTTGAAAGTATGGACTTGATGGATGCGGCATGCATAAGAATGTCCCTTTAAAGAGAGTATGGTCTTGATGGGTGTCGGCACCATAAGATTATAGGGACTAAATTCTATTTCTTCAAACCATATGGATTAAATTTGCTATTTCACAAAACCATATGAACTAAATTATTTATTTCTCCAAACTATAGGGATACTAAAGTGATTTAGATTTTGAAACCATAGGGACCGAAGTCTAGATTTTGAAACCATAGACTATACTTTAATTTCATGAAATCATAATGACTAAATTTATAATTTACCCAAAAGATAACCATGGTATAAAGTTTTATGTGTTGGCAAGAAAAAAAAATCAAAAAATCAAAAAGATTTATGTTGACTATCTTCTCCTGTTTCATCTTTTTCATCTGCCCTCTTTCACCGGTCTTCACCTTTGTTTCACAATGAGCAACAAGACAACCCAAAAGTCACCAAGTGTCATTGCACTTAAAAGTGAGTTCAGTATGAGAGTTAGAATAATAAAACTACTGCAAGCAAATATAACATAACAAAAATCATTTACAAAATTGTGCAATGGCACTTAATGACTTTGGGCTTCCCTGCTAGTTTAGATATAAAAGGAAAAATAAGTGAAATTAGAAAGATGAAGATGAAGATGAAAAAGGAAGAAAATGAAAGTCCCCCTAAATCATTTAGATTTTATATTATTATTTTCTTGCCAGACGTATCAAATTTTAAACCATAGTTACTTCTTTTTTTTTTACTTCAAAGACTATTTTTAAGCTTTTTACAAAGTTGAGGGACAAAAATTGATTGAACATTTGAAAGTCTATGACTAAAATAAAATAAGGGTGATATTCAAAGGACCAAAATGGTATTTTAACCAAAAGAAAAATCGTTGAGCCATGAATATTCCAAAATATGAAGATTTTTATGTACAACATTTACCTCATTTTAAAGAACATGCATTTAATGTTATATTTTTGTTTTTGATAAAGGTTGTTATTTCATTTTATCTTAAAATGTCATTCAACTTTATCACAATAATTGGAATAATGACGATATGTCCATGGTATTTGGATGTATATTTGGACAAGTTTGCGAGTCATACAAGTAGATCTAGTTTCTTGTCAATAACTAACAACATCTATAATATATAGACTAAGGCTAAGGCGCCTAAACTTTGGTGACACTCTTGGTACGTAGGACCAACTTTATAAGGGTTAAAAACAATTTGATACTGATTGTTCATGTGGATAAATGTGAATGGGGTGCCTATGCAAAAAAACATTTTTGCATAAGACGGGACCAAAGTTTTATTATCGAGCTGGTAATTCGTTATAGATTCGTATCAATTACTTCATTAAGGATGATCGTACGTTGATTAAGGATGATCCTTAGTGGGTTGTGAACTTCTACTTTATAAGAGCATCGTTTAACTTGCATGGGTTAGACTAGTAAAATAGCATTGGGTCAATAAGCCTCTCACGTTTGGAATTGTCGTAGCAGAAGGAATTCACGTCTTCCGTGATCTTGAGAAAAATATAGATTTGTTTCCTTAAGAATTGATTCCAAGAATTGAACAAATGGTACTCGTCTCTCATTGGCCAGAGCTGACACTTGTTTATAGATAAATTATAAATAACTTGTTTATTAGATAAATCATTGGCGCTTAAGACTAATGATAAAATCATAAGGGTAAAACAAATTTCTTGTTGTAGCTGTGTATGGGGAATAAGCTCCTCAAGGATTATATGATAGATGATCGATTATATCCGTAGACGTTAACTTTTGATATAGTTCGAAAGAGTGTAGCATAGATATTTAGTGAAATAAATCTAGTGTAAATAGAAAATGATTCGATCTCGCATCATTCTAACTTTCAGCCTATTGATTTACCATCCCAAAGATAGCTCATAATTGATGATACACTATTTTATTAGAGATGACGTTAGAAGAAATATAAATTCATACACTAATTAAGTGGGACATAATTAATATGAGTTTTACGTTTAATGCTTAAACTTAATTAAATAAAATATTGGATATATTAATTTAACATATTTTGGATAAATATTAACCAGCATAAATAAATTTATTGGATAAATTAATTATGAAATATTATTGGATAATTATTAAGAGATCTCAATTAATAATATTTGGAATTATTTTTTTAATAATTATTTGATAATTATGAATTCATATGTTGGACATATTAATTGGTTTACAGATTATTTGATGATTATTAAATGGAAAATATAAATTAATATGTTGGACATATTAATTGTAGTAATAGTGATTGAATAATAATAAAATTAGAGAATAAATATATTGGAAAAATAAATTAAGGCATTTATTTATTTATAATATATTTTCTATATTATGAAATTGGAACTTATTAGTAAATATCAATTAAAAATAAATATAAAATATATAGGATATGTTGGAAAACTTCGAACTTTCCTTCTCTTTATTTGGGATAGGAAACTTTTTTCCTCTCAAGGGGAGGGTTTAGATTTTCGAAATTCTTATTTAAATATGCCGGAAAAATTCTGGATTTTTCTCAATATCTTTTACTATTTGAAATTAAAAAAATATTTTACTTTCGTAATTTAAATATTCATTTCTCTACAACAAATAGAAGGTTTGGTAGGTCTTCATTTTCATCTCACATGGTTTTAGAGTAACCAAATCTCAAACAAAGAAACCCACTAAAAGCTGAGAATTCATTTTTATCCTTAGTCGAACCTTTGACAAAAGTTTGAAGCTTCTTTCTCTAAATAGCTTCGAGCCAATCACTTATATGTAGCAAACAATCCATAGCATGGATGATTGAAGAAGCTCAATCAATAAGGCTCTAGGGAATAGATCGATCGCACTCAACATAAAGATCCGCTAGAATTGTTCAGTACAATATGTCAATCACGTAGGGTTTGACATGTAAATTAATTTGATTAATTAGTATTAACTAATTGGATTTAATTAATTTAAAAATTTTTGTTATTCACACACTTCTTTCGGGTTTTATACATGCTCTTACCCTTTACTTTGAACAGATACTTCGTCAACATATGCATCCCTTTTAATCACATAGGTTTTCTAGAATCAGACACAACTTCGTTCTTATTACAATAGAATATAATTGTGTAATACCCTAATTAAAGAAAGAAAGGTCAAGGTTAAACGATGATCTAGTTTGACCGAATTCGTTTTGGTTAGGATAAAAGCGACATTGTTGGGTATGACATGTGGTCACTGACACATACATAAGCGGCATGATTTTCGTTTCTAAAGGAAACAACCTCGTTTCGCAGTTCATTTATTTTTATTCATGCCGATGATTACATTTCTGAGTGGATGATCACTTGTAGGTTATAGGAGCTCAAAGCTCGAAGTGTTCGGTAATACGTACATCCTACCTCGACTTGGAGGTAAGTAACTAAGTTTTTATCTTGTGTACATTCTTATTTCTCATATGAATGTTTAGGAAACTAGCATGAGTTACTAGTTGTGTTGCGCTCTTTTGGAGTTAGGTATGAGTTGTTAATGGTGGTTTATCATCCATGTAAAGGACATATGAGTTTTTACTGTTGTTTCACTATTGTATGAATATAATGTGTTGCTAGTAGCGTCTTACTCAATAAAGAGTGTGATATGAAGTGCATGGTGAGTTAATAAAGATGATTAACTCATTTGAGGGTGCATGATGAGTTGCTATTGTTTTCACTTTGTTGAGGGTGTCGTGTGAGTCGCTAAAGATATTTCACTCCTTTAGGAGTGCAGGGTGAGTTGATGATGGTAATTCACTTCTTTATGAGTGCAGTGTGAGTTGTTAAGGGTGTCTCATTTCTTTGAGAGTGCAGGGTGAGATATTAAGGGTGTTTCACTTCTTTGAGAGTGTAATGTCGGTGGTTAAAGGTGCTTGACTCCTTTGAAAGTGTAACGTGAGTTGTTAAGGGTGTCTCACTCATTTTAGAGTGCGAAGAGAGTTACTAATGAACTTTCACTTATTTGAAAGTGTGAGGCGAGTTAATAATGGAGTTTCACTCATTTGAGAGTTTGAGATGAGTTGTAAGTGATGCTCTACCCGTTTAAGCATGTAGTCGTACTTGTATGTCGAGAATATAAAATCCCACCTGAGCTCTACACGATTATTCGAGATGTTAGTTAAAACATGTTTGAATGGACGTTGGAGTACATCTTAGATGTCTCGGCCAAGATGTCTAAGAGCATGATCACAACTTATGACAAGATGGAATCCTTACATTGGATGTTTGGATAGTTCTTAAGACAAGGAAGGTGTGGTGCCTTGAATAGAAATTCATAATGTAAAAGAGAAGGTAGAGACATTGATTAAGAAGAATATTCCCTAAATGATAACGTATTTCAATACTACATAATTGAATAAGTCTGAAATAGACATGTCCAGTACTACAAAGTTTATCCTAGAAACACTACTCTTTTATATGAACTTAAATATGGAGATAAGTGTTGTCTTTTAAAAGTTCAGTTCTAAAGCTTAAAGCTCAAGAAAAAAGCTTAGAGGTTTGTCAAAGGCTGATATATACGAAGAGAAATTTGAATAAATAGAAATGCACCAAGAGTAAAAACATTCAAGACAATAAAGGATGGAAAGTGTTTCCACTATCACAAGCTTGGCCATTAGAAAATGAATTGTTCTATGTACAAAGAAATGAAGAATAATAGCAAGGAATGTAACTTGGATTTACATATTCTTGAGTCTTCTTTAGTGGGGGAATCTTTCAACCCCTGGGTAGTTAATTTCGGTGGCACTAAACATGTGTGTTCTTCATTGAAAGGAAGTGACTATAGGAAGCAGTAAGACATTGAGAAAGTATTTTTAAAGGTTAAGACTGAAAAAGTTGTTTTAGACATAATAGTTAAAAATAATAACGCTAAGTAGTAGAACAAATAAAAAAGAAAGAATTTCATCTGAATCCAAAATATATCTTTGGCATCTCAAGGTCATATAAAATTCAATGGGATTGACAGATTAGTAAAAACTGGTTCTCTAACTAGGTTAGAGATGAACACTTTACATGTATGTGAATCTTGCATAGAAAGCAAAATGATTGAAAGACCTTTTACAATAAAGGGAATTATAGACAATCAACCTTTAAAATTTGTACATTCACACTTATGTGATATGATGAATGTTAAAGGTATGGGGAGGTATAAGTAATTTGTATCTTTTACAGATGATTACTCTATATCTGGTTATATATATCTAATGCGGTATAAATGGGGAACTCTAGAAAAGTTAAAGGAGTTCAAAGCTAAGGTCGAGAACATAATAGATGTAAATACTAAAACACTACGTCCGGATCAAGGCACATTGAAAATTCTATTGTAGTTGTTTATTCTTTGCTTCAAATCTAAGTCGTTGGTCCTATGTTTAAATTGTTATAGTCTTGGTTTGTGAAAAATGCTTCTTTGAATTGGTTTTATTTAAAGTTTCAAGTGAGATTGCAGCAAATTTTTTTTTTTAGACCAGCTCGTACATCTTTGACCTAGTACCAAAGCCTACCATTGAGTGATAAACACCAGTGTCCCGAGTGAAATTTGTGTGAGAAGTGTGGAGAGGTCCATTTTGTTATTTGCAACATGTCACATAATGAGGAAAAAGCCTTCAATATATGTTGGAAATGATGACAGAAGATATGGAAGAAAAAAAAGCACATCTCAAAAGAATGTCTACAAGGTACACTAAGCTTAAACAAACTTCAATTATTCAACTGCCTTTGAAAAATGAAAGTTTATGTGCTAAAACTCAACATACGGTTGAAGAAGAAAGTTGTATCCTTAAAAATGAAATGCATTGTGGTTTAGTTGGACCATATGCTATTGAGGTTGGTAATAAGTTAGAGTGTGATGAATTGCTTTCTTGAAATCATTCTACTATTGTAACACTTATTCATGATGTATATGTTGATGTGTGTGACTTTTGGAAAAATGCACCAAAGGCCAAGACAAAAGCATGTTATTTTATTAAAAAAGAATGTTGTAAGACAATATATGAGAGACAAAAGCATGGGAATATTCTTTGGCCTATAAAGAAAAATGAGAGAAAAGCCAATAAGGTGAGCTTGTCTAAAAGAGAAAGTGAAGATAAATCTATTTTCTTTTTATAACAAAATATTTTTATTCTTTTATACCAAGGAACTTCTTATCTAACAAGTGAGCTAGCTAAGACCATGTTTCTCTAGTGTTTCTTTTGAGTTTTTACAGGAGGCGAAATATCTTATATAACGTATTCAACCAAAGACTCCATCAAACGTCAACAAAAACAACAAACGCATTGACAACTCGTTTGTTTTAAGGAAATAACCCCAAATTTGCTTCTAAATGCATCCATGGCAGCAAGAACAATGTGTTCAAACCAGAAAGTGAAGATCTTGATATGAGGAAAAATCCTTTTAACGAACGAGGAATGATATAAATCCAACAACCACCTTATTGTATTCTAATGAAGGATAAAATACAAGAAGCAAGGAAAATAAACATGCAAAATTTTAAGCTAAAAAATAATTCCATTGTTATTTTGGAACTTTTTAATTTCAAACTTTCTCAAACAAGATCACATTGCTAAAACCTTTTTAGATGATATTTTTAGGTGTATTTAAAGCTAATCTACTATTTTGTCTAGCAGTTAAGCCTCTCAATTGATGTACAATTGAGTTTTGGCTTCCTAGGTTTTATTTTCCACAAAGTGCATTAATAGATTTTTTAGACCATTTGTATTCCAAGACATGCAAGAAATTTAAGCCTTTAAAAAGGCTAGTAATACCTCATTTTATACAGGATATTGATATCAAAACATGAGTTTTCTTGACCCCATTCCGGCCAAGTCCATGCCGACCTCCCGGGTGTCGACTTAATGGAGCGCTTGACCCTTGGAGGGTAGGCCAAGCAAGTCTGGCCCCTCTAGTGGTCAGCCATGGAAGCCCTCGACCCCTTAGGGGTCAGCTCTTGCAACCTCGATCCTCTCGGGCTTGGCAAAAGAGGGCGACGCCACCTAGGGATAAAGCCGTGGAGGTTAGGACTCCCCTAGAGTCGACCGAGTCCAAGTAACGCATGGAGATGCTTCAACCTCTGGCGTCCCCAGTTACAACGAGTAGGCCATCCCGAGTGGGTTGGTCGTGGAGGTTAGGACTCTCCGGTGGACAAGTCGATCGAGTCGAAGTAATGTTTATGGACACTGCACCTCGTGGCTTCTTAGGGTTATAGCGTGTAGGCCAGCCCGAGCGGTTTTGTCGTGGAGTTGAAGACCTATAAGGGTTGACCAAGTCCAAATCTGATCTCTGAGGAGGACGGTCGAGTAGGCCAATCCGAGTGGATTGGTCGTGGATGTTAGGACTTTCTTGTGGATAAGTCGACCAAGTCCAAGTAGCGTTTGGAGACGTTGCTCACCCATAGCGTCCTAGCATTACAACGAGAGGGCTGCACTCGTAAGTGGTCGGTCGTGGAAGTGAGGACGTGCAAATGAAGACCTCCAAAGGGTAACAGTTATGGGTTATGCCGGTATTTATTCTCGGGTTAATGATAGACGTTTGCAAAAGTGACCTGCAACGGTTACGAAACCAACTGCTATAAGAAGTTAGATCATTCTCCATTTCAAGGTAGGCGAGTCCTAAAGTAAACTACGCTTGTGTCATTCTCGGGTATTTATTCTCGGGTTCTTGTGTCATTCTTCTTCTAAAAGTTCACTAAATTACTCTTCTAAAACACCTATTGACTTAGACATCGGAGGCCCTGTGGCTCACACCACACCGGTATGTCCTAAATGGTTCTTTTTTCACAGGCTTTGATCCTCAATAATAGAAATCATACTGTGGATATCTGTTGACCATTTTTCCGCATCAACAGTTGGTGCCGTTTGTGGGGACGAGAGAGTTCTATTCGAGAAGTTTATTTCTTACACATTTCTGAACATTTAGAATGACCACCTCCACGATGTCAAAGGATAGTTGGACGTTGAGCACACTCCAAGAAGAATTACCTCCAAAGGACATGATAGTGTTCATGTCGAGAACGACTTAAATCCTGAGGGTGCAGTAACCTGCCAAGAATCGGAGCGTGCGGATTCGAAGTTTACAGCTTTGGACGCACAAGTGCAAGGAATGGCATAGAGTTTACAGGGTGCGGTAACCTGCCAAGAGTCGGCTGGTGGAGTTGCTTCGACAACCTCCTCTGGCTTAGAGAGGCGTTGCTGGAAACTAACAAGCACTAAAGGAGGCAGCAAAAGGTTATCGCATAGTAGTCAGCGCCTTTGGTTCGGGACCCTGCCTAAGGGAAACCCCAGCCATGGAGGCTCCGAGAAAGGCTAATTCCCGACATTGAAAACCGGTCGAACGACTTTGGATGGGCGGTAGTGATCGGACGAGGGAGCACTCGGTTCACTAGAGGATTGGTTCAAGAGCTAAGGAGTCTTACCGAACATAGTCAATCACAAGTAGTAAGCTGCGGAGTACCACACGAGGGTCCGCTACCCCACATCCTTCAAAACCTCCAAGTGCCCGAACTATGGGATTAGGCTTGAAAGCAGATCTTAGGGAGGTACTCAACCAATACCAAAGAGAGACGGGACACAGCGGAGTTGAGGACCAACCTTGGTTAGCTCGGCTTCACCATCTTCAAGATTAATTGTGGAGCATGAAAAAGGCGCATGACCAAGACAGATTGGACCTAGAAAGCCTGGTCGACCAGGTTGACCCTCCTTTCATCAATAAAATCATGGAGGAGTCTGTCTCATTAAAGTTTAAGCTCTTAACGATCAAGAGGTATGATGAATCTACAAATCTCGTAGAACACTTGGATTCCTGTCGGGCATTGATGAAACTACATGGAGTCCGAGACGCGATCAAGTGCTAAGCGTTCTGATTTACGCTCACAGGACGTCCTGAAGATGGTTCAGGAAGCTCAAGCGCAAGTCAATTGCCTTATTTACCTAATTCTTGGGTTGGCGATACTAGAAAAAGTCGGTCACTCATCTACTAACCATGAGGCAAAGGAGCCAGGAGACCCTTCAGGGATATATAGCACACTTCAACAACGAGGCACTACAAGTCGAAGGGTACACCGACATCACGACTCTCGCAGCGATCGTAGATGAACTAAAGGAGGAGAAGTTCATGTGGTCATTAGGGAAAAAGGCTTCATCCACTTATGTCGAGTTTTTGCAAAAGTATGAATGTAAGGGAGCTAGTCAATTCCCGAAGAGGCATGAAAAGAAAGCGTTACATTCCAGAGCGTGAGAAATCGACTAGACGCCACGAGTTTGACTACTAGGAGTCTTGAAAACGAAGGGTGGAAGAATGTCTAATAATAAAAGAGAAGATTGAATGAAAGGGAGTACCATCAAGTCAGTTCGAAAAATACACTCCAACGATGGTTTCGATAAAGCATATGTTGGTGGAGATTTAATATAAAGAAGAGCTAAAGTTGCCAAGCCCAATTAAGACGAGATCCAAGAAAAGAAATAAGGGCAAGTACTACCTATTTCAAAGGGGAGATGACGACTGGACAAGTACGTGGAAGAGGGTGCAAAGACGTCTGAGTACCCTAGCAAGAAAAGGGGAGGCGAAAAATCACCACCGCCACGAAAAATTAGAACCATCGTTGGAGGGTCGGTTGGAGGGAGTCCAACAGGAGTCGGAAAAAAAAGGTGAGACAAGCAAAAGACCTGTGAAGGGGTGAGGAAGTGAGAGTAATGGCGATAAGGGACGAGCAACTTGTCTTCACTACCGCTTAGGCTACAACATTACACTAGCTGCACAATGACGCCTTAGTTGTGTCTTTGATCGTCTTCAACATCCGCGTCACGAGAATTCTCATTGACGAAGGTAGTTTGGTGGATGTGCTATCACTAATGCCTTACGACGCAATGAAGTTGGGAAAAGTAAGGCTCAAGCCAAATCCGACACCCCTAGTTGAATTTTGTGGGAGCACACTGACTCTTGAAGGTTCAGTCGAGCTCCTGGTAAGTTTTGGCAAAGGGAACAACATAGTCATCTACTTCATAAATTTCTTGGTGGTAAACGACAACTCCACCTACAATGCAATACTAGGAAGACCCACAATACATGGGTTAAGAGCGGTCGCGTCGACTTACCACCAGATTATAAAGTTCCCTACTCTTATGGGGGTAGGGCAGGTTAGAAAAGAATAGTTCTCCTCGAGGGAGTGCTACCACACAACCCTACAGGGAGTGGTAGAAGTTACTGAAATAAAAGACTGTTGATAAGGAGACAGGTGAGGTTGTCCAATGACGACACTTGTAGAGGTACAAATCTAACAAGTACCTAGGTCCCAAAATGCCAATGCCGCTGTTTAGTAAAGTTAGCGGTCGCCTACGAAATCAAGTTGGCGAGGAGTGTCCCGATAAAAATCCTAAGCTAGCCTAGCATCACCACGAGTTGTTGCACGGAATTTACGAGGCAACCCTGATCTCGCCAATAACATGGATGACCCTTTCTTTAATTCCTTAGGGGAAGGGAAGTTGCTAGACGATAAAAAGGACGCCTGATAACTTAAGTTCAAAGCTTACAAGTACGTGTTGCAAGGGGATAAGCTGTACAAGAGGGCATATTTTTTACCTCTTCTTAGGTGGTTAGACCCTAGCAATGCCACTTATGTAGTGCAGGAAGTGCATGAAGGCGTCGATGGAAACCATGAAGGGACAAGGTCGCTAGCCAAGAAGTTAGCCAGGCAAGGTTACTTTTGGCCGACCGTGGCCGAAGTTTCCAAGAAGTATACATGAGCATATGACAAGTGCAAGAGGTTCACTACCATCACAAAATAGAAGGTGACGGAGTTCTTCTAGAGGTGTATAGTCTGCCAATTTGGGTTACCTCAAACCCGTATCACTGATAACGCAAAGACGTTTGGCATCCAAGCTTTCTACCAATTATTCTCTAAGCTGGCGATTCAGCATGACTTCTCGTCACTAGCTCACCCACAAGCGAATTAGCACGTGGAGACAGTAAACATGATCATGAAGAATAATCTAAAGACCACTCTCGAAAACTTGAAGGGGTCTTCGCGGAAGAACTCCCGCAGGTGTTGTGGGCATACCGCACCACACCTAGGACGTCAACAAGCGAAACCCCCAAATCGCTAGCCCTTGGGGCTAAAGCACTAATTTCGGTCGAGTTAGGACTTGTACTCTTGACTGAACTCAAAATGACCTGTAGTTGTAGATGAGTCAGGATCACCTTGAAGAAACAAGGGTCGCAACCCACATAAGGGTGGCACGGTAAAAAAGTTGAATGGCCAAATACTACAACTATAGAGTAAAAGCAAAATGCTTCCAAGTTGCCGACTTAGTGTAGAGGAGGGTGATGCCAAACACCAAAGAACTCAATAGTCGAGTCTTGGGGCCAAATTGGGAAGGACCATACCAGGTCACCAAAGTGGCATGCCCAGGCACCTGCTACCTAAAGGACATGAATAGGAATAAAATACTCCATCCTTGGAGTGCAGAAGACTTGAAAACGTACATTCAATAGAATGTAATTCAAGTCGTTAATGAATAAAGTAAAGTGGTACTTTCTCATTTTTTTTAAAAAGTTATCTTAATTTAACTATATTAATATTGTCATAAACATAAATTAAGGGTAAGTAAGATAGAGAAAAAATCATTGATTTAATGGATTTATTTATTTAAATATTATATTTTATATATTATGATTTTTGGAGTTTATTGGATAAAAATCAAATAATATAAATAAAATAGTATTACATATTTTTGAAATCCGTATTTAGAATTAAATAAGGAAATCATTGATTTTGCAATAGCTTTAATATTAGATAGTTCAAATATAATATTTTTATATATTTTTTAAATATTCACACATCTACTATAAATAGAAAGTTTTGGGCTTTTTCATTCTGATCCAACGTTGTTCTAAGAAAACTAATTCTCAAATTGAGAAACTGTATGAGAACTGAGTCATCTCTTTTTTTACGAAGTTAAAATCTCTTCCCTGCTCTTTTTCTCTAACCAGCTTCCCTCAAGCATTTGTCGATCATACTCAGCAGGATCTGCCAGAATTGATCAGAGGTGTCAATCAAGATAAGTGTTTTATTATTCAACAATAGTTAATCACCTCAGGGTTGCATGAAGACTAAAAATTAATTGGATTAATTATTAAATAAATAAATTTTTGTAATTACCTACACACATCCGCCACGTTCTTTGCATGCTCTTAGCTCATAATTCTCAACTGTAGATAGGCATAAGTCTTGACGGTACAATCGATCATACTCAAAAGTAAATGACCATAGAGTTTAGATTAGAGGTGTTAGTAAGTTATAATGTTCAATGACAAGATTATCACCTAACAGTTATGCATCGAGATTAGTATCGTAAATATACTTAAATAAAATATTATTAGCTCCACTACGTTGTGCATGTAACCCTAGGTTATTCTCAATAAAAACAACGGCTTAACTTTTAGTTGTGCTTGTTATTTTCTCCCTTCACATCTTTAATAATTAGTACATAATGTGCAAAGGCACTTTACCAAATTTACGAAATGAAGGAGCAATGGAACCTTTATATCTGCTCAATTCTAGAGTATGTTGTCAGGTTTCTTTAAGAACATGTAAATCCATGAGAATTTAAATAATAAAAATTTAAATCTATAGTTTTACATATGTCATAACAAATTTCTGTTCGACATGTAATTAGTTGAACCGCACACTTACTAATCGATATTAGATATAAAAAAATATAAAAACATATAAATAAATAAATATATATATATATAATTATTTATTAATGGTTTTATTATTTGAATGGTAAATGAGGAGGTTCACGAGTGGGCATTATATTTTTGTCGGAAAAGACAAATGGGTTTACAAAGTATCCACAACCAAGCTTTTTCTCAAGATCTTTGGCTATATATGTCTTGTGATATTTCTTTCATATATGAGATCTTTTTTTAAAAAGCTTTCTTTTTTTATTTTAGATTTTTTTAAAAAACTTTCATAAATGCAATAAGACAACACTATTACCTTATTTCAAAACCATATTATATTTCAATCTAAGTAACATTTGGATGCGTTGTACCACGTGGCTTCGCCCGTTACTATGAGTAGGTCAATCCGTGTGGATTTGCCGTGGAGGTCAGGACTCTCTAAAGAGTCGACCGAGTCCAAGTAACGTTTGAAGCGCTGCACCCCATGGCATTGCCTGTTACAATGAGTAGGTCAATCCGAGTGGATTGGCCTTGGAGGTCAGGAATATCCGAAGAGTCGAACGAGTCCAAGTAATATATGGAGGCATTACACCCTGTTTATGCCCATTACAACAAGTGGGTCGGCCCGATGGGGTTGGCCATGAGGTCAAGACTCTCCAAAGAGTCGACCAACTCTAGAATCAAGGCAGTTACATCTCCAAAGGGTAACAGTTAGGAGTTACGCCGATATTCATACCTGGCTTAATGACGGACGTTTCCAACGGCCAACCATTATATCACCATAAGTGAGCTGTAGCGGTTACGAGACCAGCTGCTATAAAAGTCAAGTCATTTCTCCCTTTCAAAGGACGGATCCTAAGCTAAGTATTCTTAAGCCATTCCTAAAAGTCCTAAATTATTCTCTGAAATCCTTTAATGACTTAGGCGTCGGAGGCCCTGTGGCTCACACCACACCGATGTGTCCTAATTTTCGCTTTTTTGCAGGCCCTTTCGTCCTGAGCTAAAACAAATCTACTGTGGATATCCATTGACCATTTTTCGGCATCAATAGTTGGCACCGTCGTGGGGACGAGATATTGTTCTATCTAAAACTCTAAAAAAACCAATCCATTTTTCTTCAAAATTTCGAACGTTGAAACGACCACCACCACCGTGTCGATGAAGAATCGGTCGTCGAGCACGCTTCGAGAAGGATTGCCTCCGGAGGACATGACATTTTTCATGTCGAAAACCACCCCGATCCTAAGGTGCAGTAGCCAGGCAGGAACAAGAGCGTGCAGATCCAAAGTTTACGACTTTGGAGGAACAAGTGCAAGGAATAGTACAGAGTTTGAGTCGCTAGGTTAAGTTGCTTAGGCAACCACCTCTGTCTCATACAGCTGATGTTGGGAACCAGCAGGCGCCGTATGAGGGGGCCCAGTGACAACCCACCAAGTAAAAGGTTGTGGCAAAAAATTTAGCTCTATTGGTTCGGGACCCTGCCAAAGGGAAAGCCCCTGCTACGAAGGTGCCGAAATAGGCACATTCCCGACACCAAAGACCAGTCGAATGACTTCCACTAGGCGGTTATGACCGAAGGAAGGAGCATTCGGTCCACCAGAGGATTGGATCAAGGACAACAGAGTCTTCTTGAACACAATCAGTTTGAAGTAGCCAGCCAAGGAGTACCACGCGTCGGTCATCCAACCCACATCCCCTAAAAACTCTAACTGCCTCGATGGCGGGATCATACTTGGGAGCAGATATCAGGGATGTACTCAACCAACACCGAAGAGAGGCGGGGGTGACGGAGCTAAGGAACAACCTTGGCTGGCCCAACTTCGTCTCCGCCAAGACCAGTTGGGGGGCATGAAGAAGGTGCAGGACCAAGACGGACTGGACCTGGACAGTTTGGTCGACCCGGTCGACCCTCCCTTCACCGATGAAATCATAGAAGAATCTGTCCCAGAAAAATTAAAACTCCATGCAATGAGGGAGTACCATTGATCTACAGATCCTGTCGAGCACCTAGATTCCTATCGATTGTGGATGGAACTCCAATGAGTCCAAGGGCGATCAAGTGCAGAGCATTTTCATTCACGCTCACAAAACCAGCCCAAAGATGGTTCAAGCAGCTCAAGTGCAAGTCCATTGCCTCTTTTAGAGAGCTAGAAAAGGCTTTCGTCACCCAATTCCTAGGAGGACGAGATTAGAAGAAATTAGTCACCCATTTACTAACCGTGAGGCAAAGAAGTCATGAGACTCTTCGAGAGTACGTTGAAGGATACTCCGACAGTACGGCTCTCGTAGTAGTCGTTGCCAGACTCAAGGATGAAAAATTCATGCGGTGGCTAATGAAAAAGGATTCACTCACATATGATAAGCTGCTAACCAGAGCGTGAAAGTACATAAGTGCATGGAAGGTGGTAAATTCTCGAGGAGGAACAGAGAAATGTGCTCTCTTCTAGAGCATGAGAAGTAAGATAGTCGTTGCGAGGCTGATTACAAGGAATCGCGAAAAAAAAAGGCCGAAGACGAGAGGTTCCCTCTAGCTGGTTCGAAAAGTGCACTACCACGGCAATTTCCGTAGAGCACATCTTGATGGAAATTGAAGATAAAGAGGAGCTGAAGTGGCCAGGCTGGATTAAAGCACGGTCCAACAAAAGAAATAGAGGCAAGTAGTGCCTATTTCACAAGGACCATGGCCACGCTACCTCGGATTGCTCGACTTGAAGAAGTGCATAGTGTCTCTCATCCAAAAGGGACGGCTGGACAAGTATGTTGGAGAGGGTGAAAAAACGTCTGAGTCCCCTAACAAGAAAAAGGGAGGCAAAAAGTCACCACCGCTGCCGGAGATCAGAACTATCATTGGACGACTGGCTGGCGGAGAGGGTAAACGACGACTCCGTCTACAACACAATACTATGAAGAACCACGATTCATGGGCTAAAGGCGGTCGTGTCAACTTACCATCAGGTGGTAAAGTTCCCTACTTATATTGGGGTGGGGCAAGTCAGAGGAAAATAGTTGTCCTCGAGGGAATGCTACCGCACAGCCCTATGGGGCGTGGTAAAGGGTCTCTAAAGTTAAAGGTTGTTAAAAAAGATCGGTTCCACATGAGGCTATCAAAGGAACAGCACCTGTGCGGGTACAAGTGAAGCAAGTACTCAGGTCCCAAAGCGCCAAGGCCGATGCTTTGTAAAGTCAAAGGCCACCTGCAAGACTAAGGCAACCAAGATCGTGCTGGTAAAGATCCTAAACGAGTTTAGCATCCCCGCCAAGCTGCTGCAAGGAGTTGGCAAGGCAACACCAATTTTACCTACAACAATAAGATCCTCCATGTTTGGAGCATTTAAACACTCTATAAAGTACCTTCAGAGGATTGTATTTCCAGTTGTTATTGAATAAAAGTGTTATTTTTCTCATTCTGCCAATCTTAATTTAAGTGTATTGATTCCATTTTCATAAACTTAAATTGAGGGTATACAAAATAGAGAATCAAAGTAGAAAAAATATTTTTATTTCATTCAAAGTTAAAAGTAGTTCATGGGTTACAATCTAGAATAAAAAGTAAAGACTACAAAGTAAAATGCCTCAAGAAAAAAGGAAAGCAACATAAAAGTCATTAAAGCCCCTAGAGCTGTGCTGCTGGAAATTGGTCGGTTCGGCCCGGCTTGGGCAGGTGCTGCTCTAACTTAAGGAACCTAATTTCTTTCGGGCACGCGTTAGAAGATGCAGGAGTTGTAGCAAGCATCTTGGGCCGGATCACTTGGAAGTCCGGACTCGAAGGCTGGCAGGGAAGCGTCAACGACTCTTTCTGCAGTTCTGGAACAAAGGGACCGAAAGAGAGGAAGAAGGTTGTCATAGCCAAAACCCTTTTGAATTCGGTCCAATGCCCAGCCAATGGCAGTCTCGCCAGCGTTGTTCTCTAAAATCAACAAGGTAGGAGAGCCTTTTACAAGGTTTGCCAGGTAGGTAGCATTCTTCAGTTTCCCTTCAGTGGAAGCCAACTCTAGTCCAAGGCTGGTAATAGTGGACAAGTTCTTGGCACGCACGGGCAGTAAGACTTTGGGCTCTTTCCACGGAAGTACAAAAATCGATCAAGGCAGCCTCGGTGACTCGCTGAACTTCTAGAGCATGTGTCAGTTCCCACTTAAGCTTGTCACTACTAGTAGACGAGGAAGAGCGAGCGTGAGGAAAGTCTTTAGAGAGGTGACGAGAAGTTGAGGCAAAATGCTAGAATGCCTGCAAAAAGAAACCAAGGTAACAAATTAACATGCTTACTCAAGGCAACGTATAGCTGTAAAAAGTAGGTCGTCTTACTTCATGCATCAGACGAGTCCCTTCTCTTCAGGACTTGGGAAGCATCTCCTAGGGAAAAGGTAGCTGAAGAGGACCCCACTTCACTACACAAGTTGAGGCCAAAGTCTTCTTCTTATCCTCCTGCGTCATTGACAAAAGGTACGAGTCAAACCTAGAGGGAAGGCTGTGTAAAGGCGTCTGAGGCCAGCACGAGCTGGTCCGAACAAGAGAAGGGACATGGTCAAATCCGAGGCTGGGTTCGTCAAACTTCGGGTCCAACTCAACATCCAAGTCCTCTAGGACTTCACGAAAATAAGATCTCCATCTTCACCAGGTAGAAGGGAGCAGCCCTCTGAAGTAAGGTCCACCGTGTCATTAGTTAGAGGCCAAGCAAGGGGGCGAGACGTTTGGCGCATAACTGCATCAAGGCGCGCCTCAGCGAAGGCTCGTAGTTCATGGTGGGTGAACACGGTAAAAGGTGGTAACTTACATTTCTAGTATTCAAGACATGCTAAGTTAGAAGAAAAAGTATGCTGCATATCCAGAGCGGATTCCTCCTACGGGATGGGTGACTCCGAGTTAGAATCGGCTGGCACTCCCAAATGTGGAAGGAGGTTGTAAAGCACCAAGTAGTTTGGGGTCAGGTATTGCACGCTACGAGTGACCTCCTCGGGGTAGGTCATAATGACCTCGTAAAACTTCATTACTCGAGAGCAAAGATTTAGCTTCATGTGCACTGTAAACAATACAAGAATGTTAGTACGGTGCCAAAAGATAGATAAGCAAAGGCGAAAGAAAGTATACCATATGTTCCGAAGGTAGTGGGAGTGGCAAGCAAAGCCACGACACGTGGAGCTGCCCAAGGTCCTCTAGTTAAGAACCACCACTCTTTCCACCACTTCTGAAAGTTGGGGCACGCCACCAAAGCAGAAAGTTTGCTTCTGGGGTAAGGTAGCAGCCCACAGTGACGTCGAGATGTTGTCATAACTTGTAAAGCGAGAGAAGGTCTCTGGCACTGAAGGGACCCTCGAAGCCGGTGTATACCCAAATGCTGTGAACACCAAAGAAGACATTCCAGGCATTGGAAGCCAGCTACACTGGAGCTAGCACGACCATACCTAAGAACTCTTGAAGAGACTGTATAAGGGGAAGCCGAACTCTTCTGTCAAACTTGGTGGTGTAAAGGGCCACCTCGCCCGGAGGAGGATGGGCATATGTCTCCGAAGCAAGCAAAAGCCGAAGGGTGATCTCGGTATGAATAAGGAGCTAGGTCCTAAGGTGATCGAAGTCCTCTTGAGTTAAAACAGACGAAGAAATTTGATATCCCGACCCCAGCGCCAGGGCTCTCCGCCAAGTCCTATAGGTGAAGGGATTCTGTCTCATAGTTAGACGAAGGGTTCATGGTTGTCCAAGTAACGAGTAATTCACAGATAACTAAGTTAGGGAAAAGGCAAGTCTATAACAAAGAGAGCCTAAGTACCCTACGAAAGATGAGACTTTCACAAAAAAATGCCTAAGTAGTCTAAAAGTTCCAAAAAGCGGTGAAAAAGGCAAGACTATTATAAAAGTGACTAAGTAACCTACCACTTTCAACAAACGATTGGGAGGGCGAGACTTCTATAAAAAACTGCCTAAGTAGCATAAATTTTTTGAAAGAAAGTTAAACGAGCAAGACTTTTATAACAAGTGTCTAAGTAGCCTACAAATTCGGAAAAGTACTCTAATGGGTGAGTCTTTGAAAAAAGATCCTAAATAATCCTAAAAATTCTTGCATACATGCATAACTGGTAAAAAATCTAAAAAAATGGCTAAATAAAGGTGGAATTTTCGGAAATATGTCTAACTGTTAGCATGAAGTCAGAAAAAGGAAAGTAAGACGCGACGGATGCTTTCCAAAAGTCCAAAATGCAACGCAAGTCTCCTCCCACATTTTGAAAAAATAAAAAATCCTAGCCTAGTGAAAGGGACTTTTCGGCGAAACTAGGTTAAAAAGGAAGGTGTAATTTTGGAAGGGATTTTTTATGGAAAATTTAGGTTATAAAAAATCTCTAAAGGATAAATATTTTTCTAAAAAGATTGGGTGATTTTTCATTGAATAAAATTATTAACTTGGAAAAGATATTCTTAGAAATAAGAATATGGCAATTTTAATATAGTTATTCTTGTAATAAATATTTCTCATACCCTTAAAACTTTATTTATTTGAATATTATTTAGGAAAAGATATTCTTGAAAAATAATATGGCCTAAGTATTTTTCAAGGAAATACTTCCGTAAATTACAAGAGGACAACTTTTTAGCATCCCGAAACATAAGAAAAGAAGCAAGTGGCTAAACTACTCTCCAAAATCCGGAAAGCTCAGAAATGAAGAGTGGGGGTAATGTTGTAAGCTAAAAATATCCCGAAAGTCTCGAAAGAGGTAAGGACCCCCACGAAGGACGAATAAGCCAAAGGCAACCCATTGGGGGTCGGCCAAATGGAGGCCTCGACCCTTAGGGGGACGGCCAAGTCTATTGCCGACCCCCCGGAGGTCGGCCAACACCTTCGCCGACCCCTTAGGGGTCGTTCAAACCATTGGAGGTTGGCCCTTGAAGCCTCACCCTTCTCGGGTCCGGCAGCGAGTAGGACAATCCGAGTGGATTGGCGGTGGAGGTATGGACTCTCCAAAGAGTCGACCGAGTCCAAGTAACGTTTGGAGGAGGTCCAGCCTGTGGCGTCGCCTGTTACAACGAGTAGGTCAATCCGAGTGTGGATTGGCCATATAGGTTAGGACTCTCCGAAGAATCGACCGAGTCCAAGAAATGTTTGGAGGCGCTGCACCCCGTGCAGTCACTCGTTAGAGCGAGTAGGTCAATCCGAGTGAATTGGTCGTGGAGGTCAAGACTCTACAAAGATTCGACCGAGTCCAAGTAACATATGGAGGCGTTGCACCTCGTGGCATCGCCCGTTACTACGAGTGGGTCAGCCCGATAGGGTTGGCTGTGGAGGTTAGGACTCTCTGAAGAGTCGACCAAGTCAAGAATCAAGACCGTTACACCTCCAAACGGTAACGGTAATGAGTTACGCCAATGTTCATACCTGGCTTATTGATGAACGTTTCTAACGGTCAGCCATTATATCTTCATAAGTGAGCTACAACGGTTACAAAATCGGTTGCTATAAAAGTCAAGTCATTTCTCCTTTTCAAGGGACAGATCCTAAGCTAAGTATTCTTAAGCCATTCCTAAAGTTCTAAATTATTCTCTGAAATCCTTTACTGACTTAGGCATCGGAGGCCCTGTGGCTCACACCACACCCGTCTGTCTGAATTTTAACTTTTTTACAGGCCCTTTCGTCTTCATTTAAAACAAATCTATTGTGGATATCCGTTGACCATTTTTCGGCATCAATAGTTGGCCCCGTCTGTGGGGATGAGAGAGTGTTCTATGTTTCAAGATATATATCTTTATACCATACTTTTATGAGGTTTTTTAAATGTCTTTATACCATACTTTTATGAGGTTTTTTATATGTGTTTTTACCATACTTTTATGAGATTTTTTTCCGTTTCTTTTTTGAAATAGGTTAATGATGAACCAAACAAAGTTGAATGTCCCTTTAAAGAGAGTATGGACTTGATGGGTGTGGGCACCATAAGATTGTCCATTTAAAAGAGCAATACAAGCATAAGTTTTTGAAACCATGTTACGTGCCTCAACTTCTATGTTGTATTAATTAGAAAATTAAGTTTCATTGATAGCCTTTGAGGTTAAAAACAAAATTAAAGGTAAATTATGAATTCAGCCCCTGGATGAAAGTTAGAATTTAGTACCTATGATTTAATAATCTAGACTTTAGTGGTTATTTTTTAGTGAGTCTACAATTTAGTGCCTATGATTTGAAAAATTAGAATTTAGTCACTAAGATTTGATAATATCTAAAAACGGTATATCTTTCGTAATTGTTGGTGAATAAAATACGTAGAAGTTAGTCATTTATGTGTTTATTGATGATGGTTTGAGATAAGTAATTGATTGGACAAAAAACATATAATTCATAGATCACATTTACGTACTTAATTCACCTATGATTTACGAATAACATGGACTATTTTTTAGGTTTTATCAAATCATAGGGACTAAATTCTATTTCTTCAAACCATATGGATTAAATTTTCTATTTCACCAAACTATGGGATACTGAAGTGATCTAAATTTTCAAACCATAGGGACTGAAGTCTAGATTTTCAAACCATAGACTATACTATAATTTCATGAAATCATAAGGACTAAATTTAAATTTACCCAAAAGATAACCATGGTTTAAAGTTTTATGAGTTGGCAAGAAAATAAAATAAAATAAATGATTTATGTTGACTTTCTTTTCCTGTTTCATCTTTTTCATCTGCCCTCTTTCACCGATCTTCACCTTTGTTTCACAATGAGCAAGACAGCCCAAAAGTCTCCAAGTGTCATTGCACTTAAAAGTGAGTTTGGTATGAGCGTTAGAATAACAAAACTACTGCAAGCAAATATAACATAACAAAAATCACTTAAAAAATTTGCAATGGCACTTAATGACTTTGGCTTCTCTGCTAGTTTTGATATAAAAGGAAAAATAAGTGAAATTAGAAAGATGAAGATAAAAAAGAAAGAAATTGAAAGTCCCATAAATCATTTGGATTTTGTATTTATTATTTTCTTTCCAAACGTATCAAATGTTAAACCATAGTTACTTTTTATTTTTACTTCAAAGACTAGTTTTAAGCTTTTTACAAAGTTGAGGTACCAAAATTGAACATTTGAAAGTCTATGAGGAAAATAAAATATGGGGGATATTTGAAGGACCAAAATGGTATTATTACCAAAATAAAAATCGTTGTGACATGAATATTCCAACATATGAAGATTTGTATATACAACATTTACCTCATTTTAAAGAACAAGCATTTAATGTTATATTTTGGTTATTAATAAAGGTTATTATTTTATTTTATCTTAAAATGTCATTCAACCTTATCAAAATAATTGGAATAATAACGATATTTCCATGGTATTTGGATGTATATTTGGACTAGTATGTGAGTCATACAAGTAGATCTAGTTTCTTGTCAATAACTAACAACATCTATAATATATAGACTAAGGCGCCTAAATTTTGGTGACACTGTTGGTAGAACCAACTTTATAAGGGTTCATGTGGATAATTGTGAATGACTATGCAAAAAAACATTTTTGCATAAGACGGGACAAAACTTTTATTATCGAGCTGGTAATTCCGTTATAGATTCGTATCAATTACTTCATTAAGGATGATCGTACGATGATTAAGGATGATCCTTAGTGGGTTGTGAACTTCTACTTTATAAGAGCGTCGTTTAAGTTGCATGGGTGTGACTTGTAAAATAGCATTGGGTCAATAAGCCTCTCACGTCTGGAATTGTCGTAGCAGAAGGAATTCACATCTTCCGTGATCTTGAGAAAAATATAGATTTGTTTCCTTAAGAACTGAACAAATGGTACTCCTCTCATTGGCTAGAGGTGACACTTGTTAATAGCTAGATTATAAATAACTTGTTTATTAGAGAAATCACTAGCGCTTAAGAAGAATGATAAAATCACAAGGGTATAACAAATTTCTTGTCCTAGCTGTGCATTGGGAACAAGCTCCTGAAGAATTATACGATAGATGATCGATTATATCCATAGACGTTAACTTGTGCTATAGTTCGAAAGAGTTTAGCATAGGTCTTTAGTGAAATAAATCTAGTGTTAATATAAAATGATTCGATCTCCCATCATTCTAGCTTTCAACCTATTGGTTTACCATCCCCAAGATAGCTCATAATTGATGATACACTATTTTATTAGAGACGACGTTTGAAGAGTTCAAATTCATATATTAATTAAGTGGGACATAATTAATATGAGTTTTACGTTTAATGCTTAAACTTAATAAAATAAAATATTGGATATATTAATTTAAAATTTTTGGATAAATATTGACAAGCATAAATAAATTTATTGGATAAATTATGAAAGATTACTGGATAATTTTTAAGAGATCTCAATTAATAATATTTGGAAATATTTTTTTAATAATTATTGGATAATTATTAAATTTAGAATTATGATTAATATGTTAGACATATTAATTGGTTTAAAGATTATTGGATAATTATTAAATGAAAAATATAAATAAATATGTTGGTCATATTAATTGTAGTAATAGTTATTGAATAATAATTAAATTAGAGAATAATTATATTGGAAATATAAATAAGGCATTTATTTATTTATAATATATTTTCTATATTTCAGAATTGGAACTTCTTAGATAAATATCAGTTAAAAATAAATATAAAATATATAGGATACGTTGTAGAACTTCGAAATTTCCTTCTCTTTATTTATAATAGGAAATTGTTTTCCACTCAAGTGGAAGGGTTTAAATTTTCAAAATTTTTATTTAAATATGAAGATTTTTTTCCAATATCTTTTAATATTGGATATTAAAAAATATTTTATTTTTCTAATTTAAATATTTACTTCTCAACAACAAATACAAGGTTTGGTAGGTCTTCATTTTCATCCAACTTGGTTTTAGAGTAACCAAATCTCAAACAAAGAAACTCACTAAAAGCCGAGAATTCATTTTTATTCTTGGTCAAACCTTTGACAAAAGTTTAAACCTCCTTTCTCTAAAGAGCTTCCAGCCAATCACTTAATTGTAGCAAACAATCCATAGCATGGAAGATTGAAGAAGCTTAATCAATAAGGCTCTAGGGAATAGATCGATCCCACTAAACATAAAGATCCTCCATAATTGTTCAATACAATATGTCAATCACCTAGGGTTTGAAATGTAAATTAATTTGATTAATTAGGATTAACTAATTGGGTTCATTAATGTAAAATTTTTTGTTATTCACACACTTCTGTATACATGCTCCTACCTTTTACTTTGAATAGATACTTCATCAACATATGCTTCCTTTTTAATCACATAGGTTTTCTAGAATCAGCCCCAACTTCGTTCTTATTACAATAGAATATAATTGTGTAATACCATAATTAAAGAAAGAAAGGTCAAGGTTAAACATTGATCTAGTTCGACGGATATCTTTTTAGTTAGGATCAAACGACGTTGTTGGGTCGGACATGTGGTCACTCATACATAAGCGGCATGGTTTTCGTTTCTAAAGGAAACGACCTCGTTTCGCTCTTCATAAGAGGTATATAACTAATTTTATATTTCGTGTACATTCTTAGAAACTAACATGCGTTGCTAGTTGATTTTCACTCTTTTAGAGTGAGGTACGAGTTGTTAATGGTGGTTTATCATCTATTTAAGGGACATATGAGTTGTTAGTGTTGTTTCTCTACTGTATGAATATAATTTCTAGTAGTTTCTTACTCAATAGAGAGTGTGATATGATGTGCTAGTGATACTCTTCTGGAAGTGCATGGTGAGTTAATAAAGATGTTTAACTCATTTGAGGGTGCATGATGAGTTTCTATTGTTTTCACTTTGTTGAGGGTGTAGTATGAGTTGCTAAAGATGTTTCACTCCTTTGGGACTGCAGGGTGAGTTGATGATGGTAATTCACTTCTTTATAAGTGTAGTATGAGTTGTTAAGGGTGTCTCATGTAAAGACCCATTTTTTCAAAAGAATAAAACCCAAAACCTTACTCAACACCAATGCATGAAAATCTGTTATAAAATGGATGTTAACGAATAAATTAGTGCATTTATTGAAAACGGTTACACAGTGGGATCCCGAAAATATTT
>JBBMEG010019349.1:0-66403 GCA_037832605.1 Cyclanthera cordifolia | reverse complement strand
TGACTGGAAGAAGTTCCTCCCCCCGGAGGTACTTGCTTTAGTTTTGGCGGAGCTTCCTAGCTCTTGTCTTGAGGTTTAATGAAGTAGTAATTTTCAAAAAAAAATACATTTTAATATTGTATTATAAAATACTCATTAACGCTAGTATTATAAGAAATTATGTGACAATTTTCATATATCAAAGTGATTGTATTTGTAATTATTTTCTAGATTTGACTAGACTTATAAGTTTTTCAACTCAAACAGAAGAAAGTATGACACGTTAATATTAAAAAAAGCAAGCACATGTATGTAAATGGGGAAAATAAACTTTACTCCTTTACTCCAAGTGCATAACGATTAGGTGGAGCCATAAATGGTGGGCGTTCACCAGCAATATAAGCTTTAGGTACTTCATTTTCTGGTTTTGTTGGAAACGGTGGATTGCCTTCTATCATCTACATTGGTCCCATAAAATTTACACATTATCAGCAAGGGCACATCCCCACCATCATTATCAATGAATTATAAAGCTAAGAGGCTAAAACTTCGGTTTTAAAGCAATAGAATAGATTGGATTTTTTTTTTTATATATCCATGACTATTTGAACCAGTTCATGCGCACTTCAACGGTTGTCACAAGATATATCGTTTGATCCTACAACATTTAGAAGTCAAGAAAACTTGTAGAAAATTTATTTCTAGATAGATGGCCACCATAAATTAAAGTTCAAACCCATAACCTTTTAGTTTCTTATAGGAGGCCTTATTGAAGATTGGACTCTCTTCTATACTGCCAGTTATGAACTTTTGAAATAACTGATTCAGTTATCCCAAGTCCACCTTTAAATACGAAACTTCTTTTTAGAAAAAATAATAGGTAAAGTAATAAAAATAAATATAAACAGAATCAAATCTTCATCTAGATCAGATTATGAATACTAATTATTTGGCTCAGTAGAAAGC
Source organism: Cyclanthera cordifolia (assembly GCA_037832605.1). Classification (NCBI taxonomy): domain Eukaryota; kingdom Viridiplantae; phylum Streptophyta; class Magnoliopsida; order Cucurbitales; family Cucurbitaceae; genus Cyclanthera; species Cyclanthera cordifolia. Next base: position 65,458 of record JBBMEG010019349.1, on the reverse strand, counting down.
TAGTTTTCCTACAAATTGAGCTTGAAGAACCCTACAACAATCAACTCAAAATTATTAACTGGCATGAGGAATGAATGACTACAGAAAATTACAATTTGAAAATTTGACATAGACATACATAGAATATCTATGCTGAAACACATAGCTTCGCAGAAATATAAATTATTTTCTTTGTGAGCGTTGAAGACATATTTGTCAACTCGGTGAAAAAAAAAATTATTTGAGCAAAGAGAAGGCAATAGTACTAATACTTTAAAACTAGCACACATGTGGATAATGCATGACGATATGGGTAGAGTATGAAACATAAAAATGTGATAGCCAAGAAAAACATGAACTAGACCACAGTTGAACACTAGCACACGAGAATAAGCACTTTGAGAGACTTCACCTCTTGCAAGATCAAACCGAAAGAAAACACATCCACTCTTGTATCATATTCTTCATTTTTATAAACCTCAGGTGCTACATATCGCCCTGTACAAGAGAAACAGCAACTTTCATGATAGGGTACAACTTTCATGGTAGCAACAAATTTAATTATATCAACTAACATACTTCACTTAGAAATTTGAAAAATACCCTACAAATAGAGTTCAATTTTAATTGAGAAGGAAACAACTTAGCAGAGACTCAAGAACCTCCTACCCTGATACTATATTGAATTATGTTAGACCATCAATCAATCCAAAAGCTTGAGATGATAGATAGTTAAATTTAATTATATCAACCAACACATTCATACAAAGACTATAACATAATCCAAATAACAACTGCTGCATAAAAGATCATAAAACATCTTCATTCTGTTTCTTCTATTAATGTGCAAGGAACATTCCAACTATGTCTTAGGACAAAAATTAAGCACGAACCTCTTAGAAATCACAGTGATACAACACCAAGCAAAGTTGGTGGTTTGTTTCAAAAAGAAAATATTAAAAAAAAAATTGGTGGATGGGTGCCTAGAGATGTCCAATTCCCCACGAGACAAGAAATGAGAGAATGAGTGAAGATAAAAAATTCTCCGCTAACTAAACGGGAACGGGGACGAGAATTGTATTCTCCATCCCTATTTTCCTGTTCCCCACCCGTTTATATATTCTACTATTTTATTTTATTTTAAATACATTTATAAATAAAAAAATTTAATGAATATTTATTTCAATGAATGTCTTCCTAACCTAATTAATTATCTTATTGAAAATTAATAAATATTTCTTAGGAAAAAGTTAAATATTTGAAAAATTATCTATAATTTATTGAACTAAGATTAAAATAGCTGGTAAAAAATGAGATTGGGCAAAGAAAAAAAAATTACACTCAGGAAATGATTCTCCATAAAGAACCTGATCCCCGAGAATTCCTCGTCACATTCCCCGCAAAATTCAACAGTGAATTTCTCGAGATGGAGATTAAAATGGGTAGTGGCCAGCAGGGACGAGGACAGAAAAGCCATCCCCATCCCCTTCCCATGGACATCTCTTGGGTCTAACGTACTTTCCTAACAGAACAATCTAGAATCAGCGCAATCCATATGCTATAACATTCAACATGGCTCCCTCTGATAACAGATAAATCGAGAGAAAAAATAACACTTATTTCAGTCAAAACATAAACATACATGAGGTATCATGACATGTGATAGCCACAGGTCTGTCTTCTTTGACCCTGTTTGAAAATTTCAGAAGTTTGCTAACTCCAAAGTCTGCAACTTTCAGGTGGCCAGAATCATCCCGCAGTATGTTTCTGTTGTCTTACTCATAAACATATAAGCAACCTTCAAAGTTCAAATTACTCAGCAATTGATAACTTACACATCATGCCATATTATTTACAATTGGTAACTTACAACTCGTTCCAACAGAATCCTAACACTACTACACTGATGAAATTCTAAACCATCATTTTCAAGAGTTCAAACTTTTCACTGTGTCTACATCTCTGACAGATTGTTGCATATACTTTATCAGTCTATATGATAGTTGCAAATTAATCCAGACAAATAGTGCTTCATAACGAATATTATGATTCTTAGATATCAACAGAAGTAGTTGCATGTAATCTTATAGCATGTTTCAGAAGATGCACGTATTTGTACTCTTTTTCCTTCTTACATGCTTTTCTTCACTATTATGATGAAGCTCAAGCTATAAATAAAAGGATTTAAGGCATGGTAAGTTCAATTTGGATTCTGCCACTCCTTACGCCTGTGCTATTGGCACAAAGCTCTACCATACGACCACAATTAACATGGTTCACATTAACTTTAACCATTTCCAATCTGTTTTTTCCTATAGCTATTTCTAAGGATAAAATTGGAAGAGGGAAGTGACAAAAACATACGAAGGTTCAAGGTCACGATGGATTATTGCTTCAGGTTTATGCTCATGCAAATAATTCATTCCCCTGTAAAATATCAGGGTTATGTTAGTAAGATTCTAACATTTTAAAACAAACCCAGAAATCAAGACTAAGGTCAACAAACATTTTCCAGTTATATCCAATTCAATTACAGAATTTGTCCAGCTTATGTAGAATTTAAACTTACAAAAACAAAATCTGAGTCAAAAGGAAATCTATCTATTGTCATTTTTGTAACGAAGAGACTCTCTTCAGAACAAATCTATATGTGCTCCATCTATTTCGTGTGTTCTTTCCATCAATCGTGCACAATTTTTGTTATTTTTTGGCTCAGAAAAATATCCAAAAAGAATGCCAATAAAAAACTGCATTCTCATTAGGAAAAAGAAAAATGTACAAGGGCACAAAAAACAAGCTTAGACAAAAAGCAGTCCGACCAGAGAAAAAAAAAACTGCAATCCAACGGAACATTATCAAGGTCTTAATTACAAAAAAAAAAAAAAAAAAAAAGCTTAGTAATACCAAGAAGGATACATTAATCCAAGATCTCTCAACCTCTCTAATCAAAAAGTGATCTCCTCTGAAATCCAAAGTAAATATGATGTACTTATCGAGTCATCATTATTCATGACTAAGCCAACTTTAATGGCGATCATGATAATCCAATTTCAGAGCTACATAAAGACACCAATCTTTCACCTTAAATGCAAGGATCAATATGAGCTCTTGGTAACGTGAGAGATAAGAAATAGAACTAGCCAACATTTTACTTCTTCACAATTGTTTGTACTATAATAATTGACCAATTACCAATTTCTAGACCGAAAAGACGTTTCAAACTAATTTAAAGAGCATATTGAATTTACCTAGCTATGTCAAGAGCAAACTTTACAAATGTTGCTAACTTCAAGGAACCTTTACACTTCAAGTACGCATGAAGATCCCCCTGGAAAAAAAATTGAAATTTTTATAAGAAAAAACAGTTCTATGATATTTGAGGTGTGTAAGCATTGCAAAATATGTTTCTGATTGAAATATGATATTGAGAGAATAATTATAAAAAGCTTGGATCTATTACACCAAATGAAGAAACAAAAATATTAACTTCCCATAGTTGGTCAAAAGTTCCACAAGAGTCCAGAAATATTCTTCAGGGAATTTCATACATAAGTATCACACATGTAGAATTAGATGAGTGTATGAATTAAAAAGAAAGATTAAAAAACGTAAATACAACTTCGGCAGGGAAATTTTACCTGCCTTATATCCTACTCAAATAAACCCTAAGATGCATTCTACCTTCCATCCTACTCAAATAGATCATAATATGTATTAATTCTTTCCCTTCGTCCACTATAACTCGAGACAAATTTCAAAGTTGGCATCAACTTTGACAAGAATGAAAGATTTAACATATCAAGGCAATTGCTCCACCTTAATTATGCAGCATGGTATCATAAAGGACTTGTGATCACCAGATTTCAAAGAATCAGTTTGAAAGAAAAAATACTGTACAAAACAAAATCATTAGGAAATGCATTCAGAATACATCTAGATTTATATTTTCACAAGGGTAGGATTTCTCTCTTTTTTTAGAATTCAGTAAGATTTCTCTTAGTCTTAATCACAGCACTGTTTATAAAACTGTATAGCTCTAGAGTTAAAGGCGATAAAAGAGGCCAAATAAGAAAATAACCAAACGGTAACAAGAGAATAAAGCAAAGAAATGAACAAAAAAGATGTCTTCCCAAACTGAAACGTACAATCTTAGAACTTCATGAACAATCCTATTCACCATGTCGGCTTGTTACTTCTTTCTTTTTTTTTTTTTTTTTTGAGATTACAACAATTGGGGTGGGGGGATTCGAACCCGTGACCACATGGTCCTTGGGTGTATACTTATGCCGCTGAGCTATTGCTCTTTTGGCCCATGTTAATTTGTTACTAAAGCTCATACTATCTAATATGAAGAATACGGTAAGGAATATGATGAATAACAACAGAAAACTTCCCTTTGTTATCTTATCAAAAAAAAACGATTGAAAACTTCCCATAGAAGAATGTGATCAAATTTCCTTCATGTTATAAGTTGGAATATAGGACAGACCTGGGGCAAATACTCGGTGACAATCATCATAGGACTACTTTGTGTTACAGCTCCCAGAAATTGCACAACATTAGGATGGCGTACCTTCTGAAGTAAAGCAAGTTCATCCCTGAATGCCTTCCTGTAACATTAGACCTTTACTATAAAATAGATTGAGATTAAGTTTTAATATTCAATAGAGTAGAAGGAAAAGCCATAAGCTGTCCAGAAGGGCTGCCTGATGGAATTCGAATTATCTGATGCAAAGGGACATCAAGAGAAATTGTGGAGAACTATTGAGTCCAACTCCAATATATGATGAGCCAATGGAACTTGGAAGTATAAGAAACATAGGAATCAGAAATACAAATTCATAAAATCAAACACACGCTCACACTTTATCCTCATTGGTAAAAACTTCCTCTCCTAATGTCTTCACAGCCACTTGAGTTCCACGCCATGATGCACGGCAGAAAGTTCCCTGTGTGATTAAATTTAATGAATTTAGAGGACTAGCAAAAGTGAAGTCTGTTGGTTGCTTGTTTCTGGTTAATTGACAATAAATATCACTGAAGTTTACCAAGTACATATCAGCAAGGTTCTACCGTTCAACATTAAGCAAGAATTAGAATAAACTGGATGTATCCCTTATCTTTTCTTCAAACTAATAGATTCCGTAAATATTCAGAAGCAAAAGTTAAAATGCAAGAATTTGATACCGTGTTTAGACCCAAAGTGAGAATATTGATAATTGTTTGTATCATACATTTTCAAGATTAAATGTGGTTGGAATTATTTTGTTCTTACTAAGTTCAGATGTTAAAGTAGTATTAATATTAAACAAAAAATTGGCTGAAACTGTTTCAGATTTTCTGTAATGCATATCCCAATTGAAAAATTAAACTGTCATTTAGAGTTTCCTCAATTTTATCGATACGGTGAAATTTCTTATCATATTAACATATAAAAAAAAATACACCAGAAAATAGAAAAAGTATTAAAGAAACTGATGGCAGAGTGAATGCAGGGGGTAGGCAACAACTTACTTTTGTAATGTTCACACGATTAGAAAAATCAAGCTCATTTGGATTGATCTCATATTCCGGAACTTCACGAGCATTTTGCACATGCATTGGAGCCATCTGGGAAATACAAGAGAGAATGTTCCCAACAACTTGTAAGTACAATAAAAACACGTCAAGGTGAGAAAGAAGCACATACAGAATAAAGCAACTTGCACATCACCTGTGCTAATTACAGTTTCTTACCGGTAGCCTTGCACCATGTTTCTCTAAGAGTTTGATCGCATCATGATTCTTGTAATGTATGCCATCTGCAAGAGGCTATTGAACACAAAATAAATTCTAAATTTCCTTATCCGACAACTTTAAATTCTTCTACTATTCGCTTTTCTAAGCCCTTGAAACAGAAAATGGTATTAATTATTAAGTACAATGAGTGGTTATGGAACCAACTATAAAACTGTATCTTAAAAGGAGGAACAAACTTCAATGGATAGAATGCATTAGCTGTTAAAATAACAATCCATCACATTCTCACTAGTAAGACATGTCACGACTCAAATCTCCTCTCCTCTTTTTGTAGTTTGGAAGAAAATGAAAATTTGTACTGTAGGTACTCGACCCAATCGTTTTTACAATGTCCAAAATACCTATCTGACTGTTTTCATCTACCTTCATTCAAGCATCTAATATCTGTGTATGCATGTTTAGCAAAACCCAGAAGAACCAATCAGAAACTAAGACACTGCTAAGTGCTAATATCCTTTTCCTCGGGATTCAATTACGAGGAAGAAGTAATACTACTAATTAAAATAACAAACAACTTTGCTAATGAAAATGCTAAGAAATTCACCTTCAGCCAAACATCCAAAGATAAACAACTAAAATTTCGAGTACATTCGGACTTTCTTCTTCATTCTTTCTTTTTTTTTTTGTAATTAGAAGCCAGAGAAGTTGAATGAACTCAATATGCAAACCTCAAAATCTCAACAAACAAAGCATAGCAGCCATTTAAAACTACAACTAGAAACATAGAATCCATAAACTCACCGTGCTGCCCCATCTATCCTGAACGTCGACCTCCGCGCCCCTTTCAAGTAGCAATTCAACAACCTCCAGCCTACCCTGACAAGCAGCAACATGCAAAGAGGTTCGTCCATCAATGTCATGAAAATTGACGTCGGTTCCCGAATCCAGCAGCTCTCTAATCCCATCCAAGTCGCCATCATTCACCAAGTACATCAACTTAATCCCAGGATCAATCGCGATTGAATCATCCAACTCATCGCTAACCACAGCCGATCCTTCACGTTCCGGCTTGAGCGAGGACTGTTTTCCAAGCGAGAAACGAGCTCGTAAACTAGCATCCATGGAGAAAGAGAAGAAACGAATTGCCAAACACTAAAAGCGACAAAACCTAATATACTACATTCCACGAAAATCAGTTCGACAAAGGAATCCAATTCTTATCCCCCTTTCTCACGGAACAAAGCTTTATGCGCAAATTTTTCGAGATTCTGATGGAGAATTGGAATAAAGAAGATGAAAATCAAGCGATATTTTGCTGGCGAATCTGTTGGGATGCCGACTGCATCATTTAAACGACGACTTCGAGCGACGAACAGCGAATTGCGACTGAGTCAAACCTAAGAAAGTAGAAAATTGAACAAGATTTCTGATGTAGCTATCTTGCTCTCTTTCAATCTCGTGTGTGTGTGTGTGTATATATATATATCATGAACAGAGTAAGCAAATCATCAATACGTAACGATTCTTTCTTCTTACTTAAATAGTCAACGGGTTTATACTTCTACAGATAGGGTTTGAGTGTCTACCGTGTATTTCAATTCTATACTAAACAAAAGAAATATTTTCTTACACTTTGTATTATTTATATTCTTTTTCTAGAATATTAATTGACAATCTTATTGATTATGATTAGAAAAATATTCTAAGTATGTCATTATCTACCATTTAAGTTGGTTCAATTACAAATTTTTTTGTCTTGTATAAATTAAAATTTAGTATGTTCGTGAGTTTGATAGCTTGTTTGAATGATGTTTTTTTTTTCGTAGAAGAGTTGGTAGAACGAATATATTAGGTGCCGTTTTCTTTAATAAAAAAAAGTTTAGTCTCGTTTGATAACTAATTAGTTTTTATTTTTAGTTTATGAAATTAAGCATACGTTTTCCTAAATTCTCTACATATATTTCTTCTTTTCTTTAAATAAGTATATGAATCCTAGCAAAATTCTATTAATGAAAGCAAGTGTTTGGAAGTTTTTTTTTTTTTTTTTCAAATTTTGATTTTGTTTTTAACAACACGAGTAAGATGTAGACGTGAAAGTCATGAAAATTATTTGTTGTAATAGTTATAGGCTTAAGTTTCAAAAACTAAAAACGAATCAGTTATCAAACAAGACATTAATAATTTGTTTCGAGCTTATTTTTTTATTGAAGAGTTACAAACAATAGCTCGTTTAGATTGTAGATTCTTGTACAGCGATCGTAGAAGAAGTTTATAATTAATTAACGATATGATATTTATGAATAGATTTGAATGTAGATTTTTGTGGAGAGATTGGTTTTTATATTTGAGACTTTGTTTAATATAATTACTTTATTTTTAGGTTCATATCCCCTATCTCCAATGGTTGTAATCTAAAAAAAATAAAATTATTTTTTGTATTTTTATTTTTTATTTTTTTGAGATTACAATAATTGAGAGTAGGGATTTATATCTGTGACCTCATGGTTTTTTGGTGTACATTGATGCTGCTTATCTATTCTATTGCTCTCGTCAATTTATATATTTATATTTTTGTGAGTTTTTTTTTTCATGATTTCACTTCTTTCATTTTTCGTTTTTATTGTCATTTTTTTTGGCAATTTTCAATTAATTGATTTAATATTGATAATATAAAGTAGATGAATAATGTATCTACAAATTGTTGATACTGAAAAATGGTCATCTGGAATCAACGGTAAATACTTGTTTTACCGTGAACAAGATGTCTGCAAAAAAATGAAAAATAGGCTCATGTGTGGTGTGAACCATAAAGCCTCCGATGTCTAATCTAGAAATGTATTTGGAGAGTATTTTTTTAAAGATTTTGACAATTTAAGAGTTACTTACACTATAGTAGCTAAACTCAGCTTAGATTGAAATGAGGATTATATGATCTTTTTATAGCAGCGGAATCATAACCGCTACAACTCACTTAATGATGGTTTAATGTGCAACCGTTTTTAAGTTGACCATTAAGCCTGGAGTAAGTACTGGCATAACTTCTGACCGTTACAGCTTGGAGGTGTAACAAAATCTTGGAGGTTACTTGAACAGGGTCGACCCTATGAAGATACTGACCTCCACGACCGATCCTTTAGTGGTTGTAGCATTTTCAGTGTAATTCTTGGACGCTACACCTTGTGGGTGTAAGTAACGATCCTAAGTGTTACTTTGACTCAGTCAATCCTTATGGGGTCTTACCTCCATAGTCGATCCTCAAGGGGGACTCCGACCTTCTTTGTCGATCCTTGAGGAGTCAGACTTCTTTTTGACCGACCTCCTAGGGGTCCTAGCTTCTTTAGTCGACCCCTTAGGGGTCGGACGTGAGTTTGGCTAACCCCTAGGGGCCGGGTTTTGGCCACCTTGGTCAACCCTTAGGGGTCAAATTTAGACTCGCTCGATCCCCGAGGGGTCTTAGCCTCCATGGGCACCCCTGTGGGGGACTTTGGCCTCCTCTACTGACCACTAAGGGTTGGACTTCCCTTCGAACGGCCTAAAAGGGTCTTAGCTTCTTTGGTTGACTCTTTTGAAATTAGAATTCTTGGTGTAACTCCGATCCTTACAAACGGTCTTCAATTATTACTTGGACTTGGTCGACCCCCGAGGGGTCCCTAACCTCCATGGTCACCCTATGGGATCCTTCACCTTCTCAGTGTAACATCTGAACGTTGCAACTTGGAATTGCAACAAATCAAAGTGTTACTTGGACTCGGTCGACCTTTAGGGAGTTCTGACATCCACAAATGACCTACGAGGGGTTCTAGCCTCCCTAATCCGATCCTCGAGGTTTTTGACCACCTTGACCTACCTCTAAAGATTGAAATTGAATTTGGCCAACCCACGGGGGTCTTAACCTCTATGGTCGACCCCCAAGGGGGACTGGGCTTCACCAACCTCAGAGGGTCGAAGCGGCTTTGGCTACCCTTCGCGAGGGTCTAGGCCTTAATCGGGTATTTCGAAAAATATTTTACCTATAACAGAAAATAATAATAAAATAAAAGTATACGATATAAAACTAAAAAAAAAAAAAATCAAAATTGAAATTGAAATTTTGAAAATACAAAATTAAAAGTTGAAAATTTGCAAAACTATGGGGGAACTTTCAAACAATAAATTAAAACATTCAAGTTTTTGAAAGAGAGAGAAAATGAAATTGAAGATAAATTCATAATTTTGAACAAAACAAAATTGAAATTTTTGGGAAAATTGAAATAAAAAAAAAACAAAATCGTTTTCAACCGCCCCTTAATTGTAAGCGTTAAATACCTTATTTTCTTCGGTTTGATTTTTGTTTAGAGTCTAAAAAACTTTAGAATTATAATTATAAATGGAAGCATGAGAGCAGAGATCTGAATGCATTTTAATAATTCTAATTTATTAAGTGATGTCCATTTTCTTCTATTTTAGAGTTTCCAATGTAGTAATGATTATAATTGAAGAGCCGATGTGTTTGAATATTGGACTTCCTCATCTTCTTTTTCGACCGAAAGTGTGCTTCTGCCATGATCACATACCACATACACCTCCCACCATTTCACTTTTAGAAGAGGAAATAATAATAAACAATAATCAATAATCAATAATTAAGCTATACACATCTAAATGTAAATAAATAAATAATAATTTTGCATTGAACAATTTTACATCATTATTTCAAAAATTTACCTTCATGAATAATTAATGATCTATTTTTCATAAATTTAAATTTTAAAAAACAACATTTCATCCATTATAGGTAAAATATTTCTTGGAATACTCGAACAAGATCGAGATCCTCTCACGAGGCGACCAAAGTAGGCCAAGACCTCTCGGGGTCAGCCAAGCCCAATCTGGCCCCCCAAGAATTGGTCATAGTAGGCCAGGACCACCCCAGGGTTGGCCAAGCCAAATCCGACCTCTTAGGGGTCGGTCAAAGTAGGCCAGGACCTTTTGGGGTTGGCCAGGCCTAATTTGACCTCTTTAGGGGTCGACCAAAATAGTTCAGGACTACTCAAGAGTCGGCCATGGAGGTCGTGACCACTTGTGGGTCAGAGAAGCCCAATCTGGCCTGCTAAGGGTAGGCTAAAATAGGTCGAGACCCCTGAGGGTCGGCCATATAGGCTTTAATTAATCCCCGAGAGTCGGCCGTGGATGTCAAAACTCTCTCCTAGAAGTCGACTGAGTCTAAGTAAGATTGGATCCGCTGATAACCGCCGAAAGTTACATCGAGAGGACTAGGACCCCCCCCCCCCCCCATTAGGGGCGAGTCATGGAGGTGAGGACTCACAAGAGTTGACCGAGACCAAAGTCTGCCTCTCAGGGGTTTGGTCAAGAGGACGAAAACCCTACGAGAGTTAGCTGTAGAGGTTATAACTCTCTCTTTCAAAAGTCAACCAAGTTCAAGTGACTTCCAAGATCGTTACACCCTTAAGAGGAAACCACCTAGAGTCCCACTAAGAAGCACATGACCCCCAAAAGGTCGGACATGGTGGTTAAAACCCCCCCTACGGTTGACGAAGTTCAAGTGACCTCCCAGACTATAAGGACCAGCCCGACATGAAGTCAACCCTGGGTCGTAACCTCTTATGCACGATTAAACTATTCATTTCAGATTAATAAAAATCGGGTACCCTTTTAGAACAATAAAAGAAATAACCTCAAAACTCCGAACATGCCTCTATGACAAATAGTTCATGAATTAAAATTAATGAATCCTAAATGAGAAACGAAATAGTTTATTTAAAAGACTCGACAATGTCCATGGTCAAGTTAGCTCCAGCTCAACCACATCAATCAGTCCTATGTGTACCTGGAGAAATCAATAAGGGGTGAGTTAGCGAGAACTCGGTAAGGAAAACCAGTACGAGATCTACAAACATGTCAATGAAACAATAGCATAAATATTTGTTATTAACTCAAAAGGAAAACTCAAAGTATTTTTGGTAACGAATGCTAGTACGAGGGCATCTCGGCAAGCCGAAGCAATATGGTTGTCGCCAGACCCTCGAGCACTCGCGTGGCACGGTAGTACAAACACCCTCCGCAGTAGGATATCGCCCACCTTCACGCCTAAACGCGACCCCTGAGAAAGGTCAAGTGAACTCTAGATAGGTAAAGCTAACAGGGTTGCCACCCGATCCTGACACTACCGCGATGAGGAATATCATCCTCTGCTATGCACTTGACAATTCTCCTATCCGAAACTACAACTAAGGCATGTCTATCCTCAGCTGTAGCTCGGGATCTAAAACGTTACTTTTTCCTTTTAGGACTCAGGCTAACTCGTTTGGTTCCCTATGGAACACCTCAATCAATCACATGCTCGGTTCTCTTTTGGAACTAAAATTTCTAACATACCAGACACAGAGACAAACTCTCAAACTATCACATATCAACATACTTCTCGAAATTCACAAAACAAAACCACAAGTTCAACATGCTTTCGGAGTAACACTAACACAGAACATACATTCAATGCAATCTATTCATGACATGCTTAACTCACACAACAATGGACCTATTATGGAAAAACAGTCCCTTACTTTGGTCTGGAACAGCACGAAACAGTTCTGGAATTCCAAAGCTCGGGTCCCCTAATGAATCTTCACCTAAAAGTGCCTACACAGGTCAAACAGGTGAGAATTTGGACCTGAAACCTTGAAAAATGGTTTGCCTCGGCGCGTCACGCTAGGCTCGGAGTGCGCGCACTGGTTCGGGTTGGTTGCTGCTCGGTTCGGGAGGCACTGACGAGGCTCGACGCACGTTGCAGGCTTGGACTGGACGTTCGACAGCTTTAGGAGGGCTGCAGGCTCGGGAGCGGTCTAATTGGCTGGCGAAACAGCGAACGTGATTGGCTAACATGGCGGTGGCTCTAATTGGCTCGGCAGGCGGCGCACGAGACACCACGCGATCTAATTGGTCGTTGTTCCAATATGCTGGGTGTGAACTGGCGGCTGACGCATGGCGAGTTCTGGTTTGTGGCTCAGACGGTTGGCGACACTGCACAGAAAATGAAGGCACCTCGGGATGTGTGCTTGTACTGAAATTTTCAAATTTTCTCTCCTTTAATTGCTCGGCGCGAAAACTCCAAATTCCCTCATTATTGGCCATCATGACCGACTCCAGACTGCTTAATATGGCAGTTTTTAAATTTTTCCTTTAGTGACAAAATTACGAAATTGCCCATGTTGACTTTTTTTAACTTAAAAAAATGGGGTTATTACATCGACTATTACACCTTCCATGTTGTAACGGTCAGGAGTTACGCTGGTACTTATTCCAAGCTTAACGGCTAACTCATTACAAACTGTTCACCATTAAGCCACCATGAATTGGGTTGCGCTGTTACAATTCCAACTGCCTATAAAAGAGTCAGAAGTTCAACATTCGAATCCAAGCCATTTAGAATCACTTGATTGTAAGTTGCTCTTGAGCTTTCAAATTTTCTCTAAAATACTCTCTAAAATACCTTTCTAACTTAGGCATCAAAGGCACTTTGGCTCACACCACATCGGTGTACCTAATTTTTATTTCTTTGCAGACATCTCGTTCTCGGTAAAACAAATATTTAGCGTTAATTTTATGGTATCAACACTATCTATTCACCTTCTATAACCCTTTAATTAGTACTCTTTAATTATAACCTTTATAAAGGGTTATAAACCTTTTTTAATAACCCTTCTATAAATTTAAATTAACTCTTGAATAGTGCTCATCTTTAATTTATTATATTTAGGGTTAAGAATTTTTATAGGTTTCGAATTTTAAAAATTTTGTAAAATCCATATTTTTAATAACTAAAAAATGTGGTGACTTCTAATTCTTTCGACTAGATTTAGTTGAAATTTTTATTTTTCGTATTCTTCATCTCATTTTTTTTTTAATATTCTTTCTCCATCTCTCAATTATTAAATAATATCACACTAAGAAAGGAGAATTTCTAGAAGATCATACGAAGACCTATTGTCGTGATTGAAAAGACAATATTCAATTTGAAACTAATATAATATTATAATTAGTTGGTTATAATCTATATACTTAATATAAAAATTAGTTAAATAATCGTGATAATAAAAATATATGGTTTGCATTATAGATTTAAATGTTTTAAATATAGAAAAACTAATCTAAATAATGAAATTTGATTCTAGCTAGCTAATGGTTAAATTATTTTGTGTTTGTGAATGTGGTTGAATGTATTACATTGTTTTATGTTTCAATTTGATTACATAATTAAACAGAAAATAATTACTTATATATTACATGTCAATAATTCATGGTCTTAAATATTTTTTCAAAAATAATTCATGGTCTTAAATAATATTTCTTTTTTTGAAAACGGGGTTTATGTTTTTTTCTCTTAGTGAAAATGAGTCGCTTAATTCATTGAAAATAAAAATTGCGTTTGCCGGGAGTCGAACCCGAGTCTATTGCTTGGAAGGCAATTATCCTAACCGTTGGACTACAAACGCTAGATGAATCTTCAGTTTAATAAATATATTTAAACGCTTAAATAACATAGTATAGTAAAACAAAATTTATAATTACCAAACCTGACTTCTATTTTATTGGTGAGTTGCTGTAAACATGTGAACATGCTACTTGAATATGCAGGAAGGAAAATTACATGAATTATATTATGAGAGAATATAGTAATAAACTGATATTGTTCATCTTATATTATGTGTGTTTATATTCAAAATAAATAATGTCTTGTTGCATACTATCGAGTAGCAAATTTACCAAATAAAGTATAATGTAAGGTTGAATCAAGTTATGTAAGAAGTCATTTTAAGAACGGAACTTCCATTAGTTTATCCTCAAATTTTTATATAAAATTTACGAAAACCAAGTTTTTAACTTACTTTTTTTCTTTTTTTTTTAAGTACAAAGGAAAGGATCGGAAGACTTGAACAACTGATTTTGTAAATGTCAACTGAATTATATTCGATTGTAATAATAGGAAAAACGTAAGAAAAAAGAAGCAATAATTTAGTCGATAATGGGTAAGTAAAACTTAAAAATCTCACTTTGAATTAGACTTAAACAAATCAAAAGTTAGAGAAAAAGCCAACGACTTGGCTATGTGCAGAAGAATTTAAGAATTGGTGCTATCGTTTTCAGCCTCTTTCTAGAGTAAAGGCGGCTTATTAAGGAAAAAAACAACTAAAAAATAAAAGGGCTATTTAGTCATATTAGCTTGCTTTCAAATTTTGTGCCCGTTTGTTGTTCGGACCCGAAGTTAATTAAGATTCGAACATTTAGATCTCGTTTGATAACGTTCTTATTTCTCATTTTTCGTTTCTTGTTTCATTTTCTTGATTCTTTTAGTAAAATAATAAATAATGTGTCTGATAACTGTTTTTATTTCTTGTTTCTTATCAAGTATAAGAAACAAAATCAAACTTGTTTGATAATCATTTTTTATTTCTTGTTTCGTTTCTTTTTCTTTTAATTTTTTATAGTTAAAAAATAAATTATATATATATATATATATATATATATATATATATATATTTACTTGTTTTTTTACTATAAAAATTAAGGACAAAAATTAAAATGATTTAACTGTACTTAAAAAAATGGTTTAACATGAATAAGAATTTGATTATTAAGAAAAAGAAGGCAAATGAGATAACAATTTTAATTGATACATCTCATTAAATCATCTAAAATGATGTGAACCCGACTCAAGTTAATGATATTAATTCGAAAATATTGTAGTAGTTAAATACTAAAGTCAAGTCTAATATATTTTAGTGAACAAAATTTAAATATTACTAAAATATAACTAGTTGAAAGAGTATTAGAAATTAAATTAATATATAAATACTCATGTTCAAAATTTTAAAAAACAAACAATATATAAATTAAAAAATACATATGTCAAGGAATTTTACAAAATAAAATATAAAATAATATTTATATATTATTATTATTATCGCGTCGGAGCCACTACCTTGACTAAAAGGAATAAAAAATATATATATGCTCAACTTAGGTATCAAACTACTCACCTCGAAAATAAACATGCAAATGCATTGCCTACCAACAAAGCAAAGTGACATAATCTTTTATTTAATACCACATTATTTATATAAGTACAAAATTAATTTCAATAGTTTCTCATTTTTAAGTCTATTTTGAGAAAAGTTTTTTTTTTTTTTTTTTCATTTTGCGAACAAGAAACGAAAACATTTATCAAACAAGTCTGTTTCTCAAAAAGTAAGAAACAAAAATGAGAAACAAGAAACAAGAATGTTATCAAACGGGCCCTAAATACTCAATTTTAGCCTCTAAGTTTTTGTTCAAATTTGCAAAACAGGTATTTGAAAGCTATGTTTTTTAGCTTTTAAATTTTGATTTTGTTTATAAAATACAAGTAAGAAGTAGGCATCAAAGTCATGAAAATTATGAGTAGGAGTAGTATTTATAGGCTTAAATTTCAAAAATAAAAAACAAAATGGTTATCAAGCGGGACCTAAAATGTTCAATTTTATTTTTTCATTCTTCTCATAATCATTACCTTCCCTCCAAATACAAATAATAATTCTCCCAATAATCATTTTCTTTTTCGTTTTCTCCCTAATTATCATTCCGCTTATAATCATTCTCATTCCCTCTTTCCTAAACACTTCAAACACAATGTATTTAGTATGATGGGAAGTTCTAAAAGATATGATGGAATGAAGATTTAAAAAAAAGAAAAATTAAGATATTTAATACTTTCTTAATATAATATTTATAATTAAATACGCTTTTTTAAATTACACTTTCAATTTTTATTTTTATTTTATTTATTATTTATATGAATTTTAGAACTTGGTACATTTTAATGACCAAAACAACAAATAATATAATCAATATGAAAATTTGTAATGCATACCGCGATGAAAAAAATCAAATACATAAATAATAACAAATATTGTTAAAGGGCATGATTTAAAAAATATGATAACTTTTTTTAATTCATTAATTTCATTTAAAATTTCAAGGGAATGTATATTGCGTTCATATATAAATATGTGTATTTTAGATTTCTCTTACCAAAAAAAAAAAAAAATCAATTACAAATAATAAGTTAAAATAATTAATGATATACATTTTTATATAACAGGTATACATCACCAATCAAATTATATCTCACAAAAAACTATGCTAATATGCATTTTAAAGAAGTAGATACTTTAAATATATTTAAGAAGTAATGACAAATTGTGAAGTTAAAAGATGGTAGAATTAGTCTAATAAAATAATCTTACGATGATTTAAGAAAGAGAGAACATTCTTCCCAAAAAAAATGATGATTTACCTATGATTTAAAAAGAAAAAAAAAAAAAACTAAAAAGAATTACGACAAAGGATGAGGAAAAAATTATAGAGGATAAAAACGAGAAAAGAAAAGAAAATAAAACGAAAAAGGAAAAATAAAAGAGAAAAACCAAAACCAAAAAAAAAAAAGAAAAAAAAAAAGGAAATTAAGAGAGAAAATTTAGTTCAAAAAACGTAAAAGAAAATAAAAACTAAAAACCGAGAACTAAAAATTAAATGAGAAAAAAAGAAACAAACAAACAAACAAGCGGGAAAATTTAACGCCGAGTAGGCCGCGTTAACCCGACAGGCCAAACAGCCCTAAGTTTGCATATAAATGATAAGAGTTGGAAAACGAAAGTTTCTTCAACAAATGTTGAATTAATGCTACAGCCAGTAGTTGGAATGTAAAGGAATGTCAAGGGTTGAGTATTAATGAGAAAAAATAACATAATAATAAAAATAAAACTAAAAATAATAAAGGTACAATATAGATTCCTCCAAAATGCTGGAAGTGAAAGTTATGATAGCAGATCCTATTTTATAATAAGAAACTTAAACAATGCAAACTAATGGTCAACTATCATTTTATTCTATCTATCTACTATATCTAACATTCTACTATGCGCCTGCCTTTGTTCATGATTACACACTGCTTGGACCAACCAACAAGTCTTGCTTTCCTTGCTATTTTCCCTCGATTTATTCTCTCCTATATTTGATTACAGTCTAGATCCCCGATCCAGACAGTCGACGCTTGGAGGCATTCGAAACAGAAACCTGACCAAGCCTGTCGGCCTTGGCTTGTACGAGCCGTTCTTTGGGTGGAATATAATGCCGCAGCCATTCCCCAGTATAGACCTGAGTTCCATGAATGCACCAAGAATATGGTTAAACAACTAATCATCGCTAGCATTATATACACCAAGCTTCATGGTATTCCTTCTAAAACAAAGGCTTGCTATTTAAAGCATCTGACCAACTTTTCAGTCTGAGAAGATTAAGTTCACAAACGAACTCTTTTGTTTGATGAACTAGGAATTAGAGTGGGACACTGGCGCTCGTTCCAAGGTTCAGACCCGTAAAACAAAATGAGATTTCACATTAAACTCACTTTTTAGTTTCAAACTGAGACATGTAAAGGAGTACACTTTGGAGACCTCAAGCCTTTGGCAACGAGGACTACAAAGCCAACTATAAATCGACTCTAATTTAACGTAAAACAGATATCCCCCTAATCCCAGGATGGGCGGGAAGGGAGAACTAACCTGCTGAGGTCTGATGATCTTAGTGTCGGGATCATCCAAAGATTCTCGCCAATGTGCCAAGTATCCAGCCATTCGAGGGATTGCAAACAGCACTGTGAAAAACTCAGGTGGAAATCCCATAGCCCTGTTCAAACACATAAGCAGTTATCGTATCGACCCCTCGGGAGATGGAACACACAGCACCTTTTCATTACAATAATAAAATTATCCACCTTCCTAGAATCCTACCTATATATTAAACCAGAGTAGAAGTCAACATTTGGATATAACTTCCTTTTGACGAAATACTCATCTGAAAGGGCAGCCTTCTCCAGAGCAACAGCTACCTGTACAGGCATGAAAGTCATTGTTAACCGATTCTCAAATAGGAATTGTAGAACCCTTGGAGAGTGAACAGATTGCATATTCACATGGAAACGGTTACAAGACAAATACCTCAATGAGAGGATCCCTGCCAACAATAGAAAATACTTCTTCAGCAAGTTTTTTTATGACCTTAGCTCTAGGATCGTAGTTCTTGTACACCCTATGGCCAAAACCCGACATCTTCCTTTTCCTGGAGAACAAGTAAAGTGAGCAATCGAACTAGCATTATTGAATCAAAAAAGGAAATGATCCTTGGCAAGAAAATAAGTCCCAAGTAGTGTTTACCTGTCCTTTCACAGTACAAAAAAGATCAACCAAGTAAAAAGTTAAACTTAATGCCACAAATTGGCAATTACCTGTTTTTAACACCCTCGATAAACTTTGGAATGTTCTCAACAGTTCCAATCTCACTCAACATTTTAAGCACAGCCTACAATCAGGGGAAAAAGGATAGAGGAAACTAAGAAGTTTACCCTACAACAATCAGGAAAACAAAAGAAGAAATAAACCAAACAAACCAAAACCAAAATGTCACAAAGAAAAAAGAAAAAAGGCCAAGTGGGCCTAGGAGAGACCCCATAATAAATCATTTGGAAGCTAGCTTATTCCAATCGCTGAGAATAAAAATGCTTTTATGCATACCTCGTTGGCCCCACCGTGAAGAGGACCATACAGTGCTCCAACAGCTCCAGAAAGAGCAGTGAACACATCAACGCCACTAAAAAGCCAAAAACAACAGGAATCAGACAGCAGGGACAAGAGGCGCTAATTAAAACAGATCATTGGTATGAGCTGCCTACCTTGAAGCTAGATGGCGAGCAGCAGATGTAGAGCAGTTCATTTCATGTTCAGCATGAAGGATGAATAAAATGTCTATGACTCGAGCAAGACGAGGATTTGGTTTATAAGACCGGTTACCCCTGCACATAATATAAATCTTATTCAGGCTGAAAAGCCTTGGTTTCTCACTTTCTAAATTCAGTTCATATTTTCTCTTGGAATATGATGGTAAGTACAATACTAGACAAATCAAATGAGTATCCAATTTAGCAAAGGTCAACAAGGTAGCATTTCAAATCGAAAACAAAAACTGTCCTCATATAATATCTAGGCAACTTACAAAGAATCAAGCATGTACAAGAAATTCTCCGAATAGGAAAGGTTGCTGGAAGGGAGAACTGGAGGTCTTCCAGCCAATCTAAGATAAGCTGCTGCTGCAATTGTGGGAGCCTATAAATTCAGAGAAAATACTGTCAAACTAGTTAGTAGTTCCATATATCCAGTAGGAAGTAGATGGAGCATCAGACAAACATCCAAAACAAAATTAAATAGCAAGCAAACCCAAAAAATTGACACGACCATAACAAAAACAAAATTATCTTAGCCGACAAAAAGGTCAAAGAAAGAATACCTTCCCAATAATTCGTGCTATTTGTTTGTCTCTCACTTGCTTAGACTTGTAAAGATCTTGTCCCTACAGCATAACAATGATACACAATTAAATTCAGAATTCCTTTTGAGTTTCACATTGATCACAAAGCCTTAAAAGATAGATGAATATAGTAACAACAACATCAAATAAGAGAACAATGAAGCTTTCATCTAAAGCTATATCATTAGTATGTTAGTTTGACTTGATTTGTTTTGTAGCTTAGGTTTTTATAGTATTTTCCATTTTTCTTGGCAATTGGGGGGTTTTGACTGACACGTGTGGATTTTCCTTCAATTAAGGTCTCTTCCATCGTTGGGATGGAAGTATGAAACTCCCATCCACTCATGGCCATTTGCTGCATCAAAAGATAATGGGAGCAGTATGAAGTTTATACTAGAACTATTAAGTTTATGTTCAGTTAAAATACATAGGAAATAAAATAAAGACAGAAAAAAATAGAGCTTTCAGCATATGGTTCCCCGTTCATTCCTCCATATGAAAATTTCTGGCTCAACTCTGGGGCAATTGAGAGTGAGAGACTGATCATTAAAATGGTACAGAACATTAGTAAGCAATAAACAACTGAGAACCAAAAATAGCAACTTACTCTAAGGGCAGGATTGGCATCTGGATGAAACACAGATAGAGCGCCCATTGCACTAACAAGCACACCCATGGGATGTGCATCATGAGGCATTGCTTGAATGATATCCTATTGAGATAAAGAAAAAATTAACATTGTCGATAAGAAGTTTTTCAGACATTGATATGCATGTAATAAAGAATTAAGGGCAGGAAAAACTAGAACGCACCAAAAGCCCCTGCGGTACAGCTGAATGCTGCGAAATAGCAAATTCCCAGTTTGCCAACTGACTCTGAGAAGGCAAATTACCATACACTGGAAAAATGCAGACATTTACATCAATGGCAAGAAGATCAATATTATAAACCACAACAATGGTTTTAGACTAAGAAAATTGATACAATGATAGCTGCTCGAAAACTTACTCAAGAGGTATGCAACTTCCACGTAGGTACTACTCTCAGCCAATTCCTCAATCGGGTAGCCTCTGTACCTAAGAATCCCCTCATCACCATCAATATAACTGATCGATGACCGAACCGGAGCAGTGTTGAGATAGCCTGGATCATACAGCTTAAGCCCCTTGTCATTTGGCCCTGTTGTTATCTGCAAAGATTACAATAAGTTCAT
Organism: Cyclanthera cordifolia; assembly: GCA_037832605.1. Classification (NCBI taxonomy): domain Eukaryota; kingdom Viridiplantae; phylum Streptophyta; class Magnoliopsida; order Cucurbitales; family Cucurbitaceae; genus Cyclanthera; species Cyclanthera cordifolia. The sequence goes on along the minus strand of JBBMEG010019349.1, from coordinate 44,133 downwards.
TAAACTAAATCAAGTTCCTACAATTAACACCACGAAGATTCCAAGAACCATAACTACATAACAAAAAATTCATCAAGAAAATCCAACAACCCTAAAGTTAAAACAGTAACAATAAAACAAACGAATACACAAAATACAAAATATGTTACAGCTACATTAATCGGCGTACCTTCTTGAAGTCAGTGGCCTTTATTGTGCCTTCTTCAGATACCTGGATCTGATACCTTTTTCCAGTTCTCTCATCTACAATCGTCAACGAACCTTCCATCAAATCAGGCGGTGGAACCATAGACTGAGCCGACACGCAATGAGGCTCGAGGGAGGAAGCCCTTTCCGGCGGTTCCAAGGTTGTAGAGCTCAGATGGGCCGCCAGAACGGCCAATCGACTACGAGCGATGATCGACGACGACAATTCCATGTCGGAGGACATCGGTTTCAGTTTCCGATCGATAAAATAATGAAACTCCGAACAATTGCGATTACAGCCGAACAAGAAAGCAAATAATCGAATGATCTACGAGATTCCTTACAGGCTTCTCTGAATTGCTTGTTTCCTTCTGGTAAATTCTTAGAGAACAATCTTCATCTTCTTCTTCGTCGTCTTGCTTCATAAAATAGCACGAATTTAAGGGATGTGAGAAAGTTCTTCGCAATAAATTGGATAATTGTGATCCCATGCCACGTGTATTTCCTGTCGCTTTTAAATTAAAAAATATATTATTTTGAATGTTGAATAAGATAATTGAATTCTTACAAGGAAAAAATAATTAAAAAACAATATACAAAGATAATTGGATCATTAACAAAGTACTAATAATTATAATTGGATCCAAATTAAAATTTGGAAACCTTGAATTCTCCAAATGATGGGTGGCATATGGTTTTATTATTCCATACTAATTCAGTTTAACTTCAACGTTATTAGTTCGATCTATATCGATATTTGACTCACAATTTATTTGAGAGTAAAATATATAATAATAATTAAATATAGATAATTGTCCAGATGATTAACCCGCAAGACATTAAATCCTAATTTTATTTGTTGTAACCTTAAAAAATAGTAAGAAATAATAAGAATATATCCAATTAATTAATTTGTAAATCCATATAATTTTTGGTTGGGAAACAAGCCAGTAAAACACGTATATTTTGGGCAATAACATGGATAATAATCTCAATGTTTTGAAATTGTTGAGGAATATTGATATTAAGAAAAAAAATATAATTAATAAGCTTGTTATATTTTTGTTTCGGTTAAAATCTTCATAATCAAATTCGTGACTATGGTGGATCATAATCTCAATGTTTTGGATTGGATTGTCTCCAAACAATAAACACCAACATTCCATTTATATGTAAAAATATCATTAATTTTTATTTTTAAATAACATTATTGCGTTAAAGTTTGAATGAAAATCATTAAGTTTAGTTTTAAATCTATCTTTAACATAAAAAATTACAAAAAATACTATTAATCTTATACTATTAATGTTTATTTGAATTTTACATTCAATAAAAAAAGTCTGAATATTTTTATCCGTTACTATTTTTTTGGAAAAATTGCACAAATAATGTATGATTTTAACAATTAAGCCCTTCAATTTTCAATTTGATCAATCACGTTTTTTTTTTTTTGAAAAAAGCATATATTAAACTAACAATCAACAAAAAACCACTACAATCCACCTCCAATCTAGAGGTCACATCGGGGGAGAACCCCCAAAAAGAAAACTCATCCTCCTCAGAGGACGATGAAAAGTTTCCAACAACAAAATCCCTACAAAGGCTTTTGGCCAATAAGTCGGCCACCCCATTACAAGTCCTACTACAATGAAAAAAAGAAAACTTTCCCAATTCTTTGAGATGACACCCCAATATCAACAACATTGCTGAATTCAGAAAGATCTCTATCAACCCCATTCAAAGCACTGACCACCTCCTTAGCATCCGATTCCACAAGAATAGGAGGGATCCAACGACAATAATTCACAATATTCTTCAGACCCTCTTTGATCGCTACGCCCTCAAGGACTTTAACTGCACAATTCATAAAACCGGATTTGGTGTCAGCAACGATCGGCTTGCCTTTGCCATCACGAACAATCCAGCCAACCTTCCCAGCTCCTGAACGATAATATTTGATTTTTCAAAAATTGGGTCCGAATGATGTCCTATAAAGGACAAAACCATTGGTTCGGTTTGGTCTTGGTTCAATTTTCGATTTTGATTTCTATACAAATTTTGGATATTATTCAAATTTTTTTGTCTTATTCTCAACTTGATTTATAATTTTATCTTAAAGATTTTCATTTTACTAACAAAAAAAACAATACTTTTCATAAGTATCATAATATTTACAATATTTTTACTTCATATTTCACATTTAAATTGGTTCTTCAATCAAATTTAAATGCCAACAAAAAAAAATCTTATTATTTATATATATATTCAGTTATGTTTGATTTTTTTATTGATTCTTCCGTCAAGAATCCAATTATACTTCATTTTTCTAAAAGTTTTATTTTTTCTTTCGCCCCTATTCTACCGCCTCAAACATATTCTTATTTGAACTCAAAAGAAGAGAAAAAAAGTCTCCACTTAATAAAGGCCAAGTGAATCCCCAATGTGGATGAGATTTATATTCCATGATATTTGAACTAAAAATACTTTATATATGTAGCCTGGATAATAATTCAATTAGTGTTCTGATGAAAACACTATCAACTAGCTATCTTGATAAAATATTGGGGGATGCTCAACCAGTATAATGTTAACTCAATACAAAATATAATAGGGTAAATTGCCCCCTCAAAAAAAATTAGAGTTGAAGTGCTTCAAAAATCTAGATTTTAATCTCTATAATTTGAAAAAAAAATTACAATCTAGTCTCTACAGTTTAAAATTTTAGAATTTAGTCTCTAAAGTTTCATAAAATTTAAGACATAATATATATTATTCGTAATTATTAGTGGATGAAATATGTAGAAGTTAATTATTTATGTGTTTAATGAGAGTATGAGATAAGTAATTGATTGAACAAAAATTAAATGCATCATTCATACATCAAAAATTACATTTACGTATTTAATTCTCATTTATGAATAACATAGACTATTTTTTAGATTTTATCAAACCATATGAGCTAAATTTTATAAACTGTAAGGACTAAATTCTATATTTCTCTGAATTATAAGGTCAAATGTCGAGATTTTTTAACCGTATGAATTAAACTCCAACTTTCTACTAACTATAGGAACCAATTTTACCAAATATAATACAATGACTTCTCAGCCAACAAAAAAATTAATTAAGTTAAAATATAACTTTTGGTCTTTAAATTTAGAACAAAATTTAAACTTTGTTCCATTTTTAGACTTTTGTGAACTTTCAAATTTGTACAGTTTAAATTTCAAATATTCAATTTTAATCTCTAAATTTAAAATAAATAAATAAATATGCATGATAAACTTAAAATTGATATTTCTAAAAATTGATAAAAAAGATATTAATAATTTTAAGACAAGTAAGAAGATGATAAATTTTTAAGAAAAATTAACAAAAAATTTCAATAATAATCCATTTTAATTTATTTTGAAAATCTAAAGATTAAAATCGAACAAAGTTCTCTGACCAAACAGAGAATAAACTTGAATTAAAGAAAATCTTAAATATCAAAACTCAAAGTCTAGTAATCAAAATAGTACTTTAACCAAAATTCTATCTTTCAGTTCCAATCCAGCACCATGCATGCCAAAAGCAAACATTGATGAGAAGTTTTTATTGAGATTTTAAAAACGTTTAAAACGAGAATTTATTTTAATTATTTAAAAATAAAGATTGCGGAGTTTGAATATAATTTTTAAAAATATTTATGCAAAAATAGTTTAGAGGCAGGACCAAAAAGAAAAGAATAAAAGAGTATAGGAAAGAATGCATTGCTATATATCCTGCCACAGAATGGTGGAGAGATGGTTCATCCTAAAGTAACTAAAAATTCTGCATAACGGCATGGTTTGGGTAAAAAAGACAAAAGAGATCAATTTAGAGTCGAGAGTGGAGATATCCATGAGGTGGAGCGCAGACGGGATGACTTTACTGTCCCTGTCTGATCAGCAATTAATTTTAATTCTCATCCCCGCAAAATTCACCTATTACCACTAGGTCATTTGAAAAAAAAAAACTTTTTTTTTTAATTATTCCAAAATTTTTACAAGCTTTCCCAATCTTAAATCAATTCACTATAATTTAGATAATTTTTTCAATACTTAAAGATAAATGTTTATTAGTTAAGAAAAATATCTATAGAAATAAAATTTTTCTAAAATTTTATGTATATAAATATATAAAATAAAATAATAAAATGTATAATTAGGACTGAGAACCTTTTAAAGAGATTGTAAGTTTGTTATTTAGATTGAAGCATTGATGATAAATTATGAGTGGTTTGAAATCTCATGTAAACTAATGGACTAATTAAAGAGTAAAGAATATCTATGAGAACATTATGCTTTGTTGTGGTTCTTGATGATAAAACTCGTGTTAAATAAATAGTTTGTTTTAAGTAGTGAATTTGTGTTGAATTAAACAAATGACCCAGAAAGTTATTCTTCTTTATGCGAGTTTAACATGATTTGACCACTGTTGATCGGGCCACGTGTCCCAAAAATTCGTTTTTTTAAGTTATTTCTCATTTGCTAATTTCGACGTCTGAGTCCATTTTTTAGGATCTAAGATGCTAGTTCTGACTCGTTAATCTATTTAGGGCACGTACAATTTCAGTTTCCTGTGATTGTTGGCTTGGAGCTTGTAAACTCTTTCGTGAAATTTGGCAAAGGAAAGGGAAACATATCCTCGACTCGGGGTCCCGTGAGTAATTATAAGCATGTTTAAGATAATTTGGGTGCATTTACTTAATGTTTTATAATTGTTTGTTCTGATTGGTCATTGTTCTATTTACTGAATAGATGTGTCATGTTTCGATTAATATATCTTGTGAACCGTATGTTATGTTTTTTGAATAATGAAGCTTGGTCTCAATCCTTATTTCTCAAGAGAGGACCAAAGACTTCATCGTTCATTGCTTATCCTAACAGCATCTACCTAATCACTAACAAGCTCTTTATAATTCCACCTAGGCACTAAACCTCCTATGGCACTATCCTAAGAGCTTGGCACTAATGTACATGTTTATACAACTATAAATAGAACTCTTCAGTCATGATATATTTGAGAGTGATTATGTAATCTCTAAAAAGAAAGAAAGGAATAAGAACCTGGTTCGTGTTGATCCGTGGATGTAGGCTTACCTTAGCCGAACCACGTAAACAGTAGTCTTCTTCTTCTTCTCCTCTTTCTCTTTGTCTGATTTCTGTCTCTTTTACTTTCTTGTTTTTGCTTACGGTCAACAATATGAAAGAAAGAGAGAAAACACAAGTAGGTTAGCAACAAACTTTGAATCAATTAGATGAAAACAAAAGAATTAAAGAAAGGAAAACAATAAGGTTTAAATGTTACCTCCGAAACCAACAAGCTTGACTGGTTATGAAGAAAGCTTGGGTGAAGTCGATGAACCCAACAATTACAGTTTTCTAAAACTGTAATTGTTAGGGCAAGAAGGTGCGAGGAAGCAAAGAATCAAGTGATGAAATCTTGATTCTTCACTATCGCATAAAGAAAGAAGCACTGAAGGCAGAATCGGTCAAGAACAACAAGATTACAGAGAAGGAGATCATCAGAGGTTCAGCCATCTCTGAACGAGGAATTCAAATGATCGTACAAGAAGAACAGTGAAACAGGTCGGGTTTTGTTCTTCACTTTTGAGTGGAATCAACGTGCAGCTCATGCAGGCCAAACCGACAAGGTGAGTAAACAAGTGGATTAATCTCAGCCATTCTCTTTTATGTTACATGCTAAATCTCAGCCATTGTTTTTTAAACCATGGTTCACTCAAAAACCAGTCAATGGTTTAGGTAAAAACCGAACCAATTTTAATCACAATGGACTGGTAAATGTATATTCTCTTTGGGCCTTTAGCTTATCACTGTGGGCCTAATTCAACTTTGAGTATTATAAATCTTAACATTTTTTATAAAAATTGCTATAGATATATGAAAAGATAATTAATCAGACCTTCAATTACTGATTTGTGAGCTGTTTAAAACAGTAATATGTTGTAAGCTTGTACAGTCAGCAATTTACGAACAGTGATTTAGTCTTAAATGACTATTGTTGCAATATTGCATGCCAAACAAAGTCTCACATAATTAAGTTAAGAGAAAGAGCTTGGATATATAAGTAAGGATAACTCCACCATTAATATTAGGCATTTTGGGTAATGACCAAAAACAAAGTCATGAGGGGTGATTTCCAAAGTAGACAATTTCATATATATGTGGATGTTTGTGGATGCTTATTGTCCCTAACAATATATATCATAATTAAATTGAACGCTAGAGGAATTCCAAGGTAGTTTCATAATTCATGCGAGACGTGGATGTAAGGACTCGAAGCTTACAACGAGCAGACTTAGATCTCTTGAGGATAGGTCGTAGACGTTAGGACTCTTCTCCCAGGAGTTGATCAACTGGATCCACTGATAGTGAAACTCGAGATGTTACGTTGATCGAGTCCAAGTAACTTTCAAGTCAAGAGACCGTTAATCAGGAGTTACGCCGGTATTCATTCTCGACTTAATGAAAACGGCCTGCCATTAACTCACCATTCTGCTATAAGAAGTCAGAGCATTCTCCATTTGAAGATAAGCTGAACTAAGCTAAGTACTCTTGTAAGCCAACAAAAGTTTAACTCAACTTATATAACACATATATAAATTACGAAAACTTACGGATCTATAAAATAATTATAAATATAGTTACATTTAAAAAAATTAATAAATTTAGTCATTATATTAATGAGTATTATCACGTATTTTTTAATACAATATTTAAAATATAATATTAATGATTATAAATACAAATATTTTAAAATTTGACTGCATTTATAATTATTCGATAAAAATAACAGGCAACCCAATTTTCCCATAAATTAATAGCAAAGGAAGTTATTGGTGTAGATCCTACCTCTCGTTGTTTACAAATAAAATAATAATTTGATATTGCTCTAAAAAACAAAACGATCCATTAAATCAATTGGATTCGGTTCGATTTGGTTTGATTTTAGTTTGTGTATACTCTCATTCAAATTTTGCTCTCTAGTGTGTACATTCTACACTCTTCTGAATTCTACTATATTCTTTTAATTAAACTTCTCTTTCAAACCATTATTGTTCCTTACCAAAATCTCCTTCCCTAAACCAGTTTTTAAGTGTAGAGTGTGCATACTAGAAATACTATACACCCTTTGATTACCTCCTACCTACCATTTAAGTTCTTACTATTTTCTATTTAACAATTAAATATTATAAGGATAAGTTTGAGTGAAATTGTAAAGGTATTTGGAAGTGAAGTTGTAGAGCAATTATAAATATGGAGTTATTTTGAGTGATTATAAATTTGAATTTTAGTAATAGTTCGTTTGGATGATGGTTTTTTGTGGAGGGGTTGTAGTTAATAGCTTGTCTGGATTATGATTTTTGTAGAATTGTTAAAAATTACTCGATTAGATATAGTTAAAAATAAGTAATTATTTTAAGAAGTTAAATGAGTGATTATAAATGAATTATTTGAAATGAGAGATTAGAAATAAATGGTGAGAAATGAGTGATTAGAAATTAATTATTAGAATTTAGTGATTATTTTGATTGGTTACAACTGAGTGATTAAATATGAGTAATTATTTTGAGTCATTATAATAACTCGTTTGGATAAAACTCACTTTAAGTAGCTTGTTAATAACCCGAAACAATTATCTCCTATAAAAAAAAATCGAAATGAAAAAGTAATAGGGTAGGGGCATGCACAAGCCCATAATTAAGTATTCATGAATCTCTTATCTAGCAACCCAAAAATGTCAAAAACAAATTCCTCTTTAAATCACCCATCACTGCATCAAATGGAAAAGTATCAGATAAGATAATGAGGAATAAATATATAAGCAGAAATTGAGATGCTGAAAATTTTAATATACAAGCAATAGTCTATTTTCAAAAGTGCCTATAAATAAAGCAGAGAAGAAAGAATTTCTTTTATTTGTGATCTCTTCAAAATTTGCTATGCAAGATAAAAGAGAGAAAGATAATTTGAAATTTGAGAAGCTTCTTCTCATAGTTCATGGGTAGAGTAAGTATGAGCCAAGGATGACTTGCCTTGCATTTGTTCAAAGATGCAAAACCCTTATTTTAATTCACAATGTAACGCTATTTGGGAAGTCATTTTGGCTCATATTTGTTCTTTTCACTCTAATATTCGACACGAGCATGATTGATAGATAATTGCACTACATAAAAAATCACATACGATAACATTATAAAATTGTTGTCGTAGGTTTATGATAGCATTTTCGAAAAGATGTTACAATTGATGTTATAGAAAGTATTAGATTTTTAAAATATTTCCTTTTTTATCATTTCAAAATCTATTTTTATTGGGTTATTTTTATGGTGAGAAGTTTATTGTTAAATTCAATTATACAAATATAGACCTTATTTGGGGTTAGTTTAATGTTAAAAGTGTGTGTGACACAAGTTTTTACTTTCCTAAAAAACCTTTTCTCATCATTATTTCCCAATGTTGTTGGTTCAAATCATCCATTCTAACCTTTTAGTCAATAATTTGTAAATTATGAACTTGTAATCTCTTGCCAACTAGGTCTTACTATGCTCTCTCTTTTTTATCATTTTTGTTTTTTTTGGTTAGATAAATTGAAATGAGCATAATATTTGCTTCTCTCCAAGGTTGAGTTCAAATCCTCACCTCATGATATTCATACTTCAAATAAAATTTTAAAGGTTAAAAGTGAAACCGATGTATGAGAAATAATTGTATGAGAGATTATTCTGAATGATTATAAATGATCATTTATTTTAAGTAGTTTTAATAAATAAATTATAGTAACCATTTGTTTGAATGAAATTATTTGAATAGTGATTATAAAAACTCATTTTTAATATCTCCACCACATTTTGAAACAAACAACCTCGGAAGAACAATAATCATCATTATCCAACAATAGTTACACTTTTGGCCATAAAGTTAAATCAAATAAAAACCATGGGATAAAACTGATATTTCCTCTAAGTGTAAGGGTTAATTTGCACATTCTCTTTAACAAAAGTATTGGAGGCAGATTGTGCATACACCTTTGCAGCATAGACCTAAATGCATTAAATAGTAAACCTTAATCTAACCTAGAAGCCTATTGGCTATTAATTATATTAACACTAACTTAATGTCTCTTTGGAGACTCTGTTACGATGTACTGCATGTTCCAAAGGTTAGTGAAGAGGGTTTTTTATTCTTTCTTTCTCTCTTGTTCTGACTGGTTTTAAGGTATTTATATCCCCTTTATCTGCAATGAATGTATTCAGCAAGAAACTCTATTGTACTTTGTTCTTTCAATTCAATATTAAGGAATCATTTTCTTAAGCTTAATGACAGCTGCTTCTAGATGGAACATGTTGATGCCGAAAAATGATCAACGGAGTACAATTTGTATTACCGAAGACGAGAAACCTGCAAAAAAGAACAATTTTAGGATATGTCAGTGTGATGTGAGCCACAGGACCTCCGATGCCTAAGTCAGTAATGGTTTGGGAGAATAATTTAGAGGTAGCTTTTAGAACTTAGAACGGCTTACAAGAGTTCTTAGCTTAGTTTAGCTTGGTTTCTGCCCCTTTTGAAATTGAGAATGATCTGACTTCTTATAGCAGTCAGTTTAGTAACTGCTGCAGCTCACTTATGGGCAGCTTAATGGCTAGTCGTTGGAAACGTCCGTCATTAAGTCGTAGATGAATACTGGTGTAACCGTCCGCTTTGGAGGTGTAACGATTTTGACTCGGGAGTTACTTGGACTAGGCCAACCATTGCAGGTCCCCACCTCCACGACCGACCCCTTAAGGGTGCAGCCTTCTCGATGTAACCTTAGACGATACGGGGTGCAACGTCTCCAAGCGTTACTTAGACTCGGTCGACTCGTCCACAGGAGATTCCTAACCTCCATGACCAACCCACTCGGACTGGTCCACTCGACTGACCTCCTTAGAGGTCGGCTTTGTTCTCGATCAACCCTTACGATTCCTAACCTCCACGGCTTGCCCCTAAATGGGGGGTCCTAGCTTTCTCGATGTAACCCTAAGACGCCACGAGGTGCAGCGTCTCCAAGCGTTACTTGAACTCGGTCAAATCTTGAGGGAGTGTCCTAACCTCCACGACCAACCCACTCGGCTAGCACACTCGATGTAGCCCTAGGACGCCACGAGGTGCAGCGTCTCCAAACATTACTTGCACTTGGTCGACTCGTCCAAAAGAGAGTTCTAACGTCCACGACCAATCCACTCGAGCTGGCCCACTCTATCGATCTTTTTAGAGGTCGGCTATGGTCTTGGTCAATCTTTACGGGTCCTCAGCTCCACGACTCGCCCCTAAAGGGAGTTCTGCCTTCTCAGCAAAACTCTTGGTCGTTATCAGCGGATTCAGTTGTTACTTTGGACTCAGTCGACTCCTGTGGGAGAGTCCTAACCTCCACAACCCATCCTCGGGGATCTAGACCTACTTTGTTTGAACTCAAAAGAAACGGATTGGGCTTGGCCTACCCCTTAGGGGTTGTGGCCTCCATTTGGCCGACCCCCGGGGGTGGATATTGGCTTGGTCGACCCCCTGAGGGTTGTGACCTGTATTTAGCCAACCCTCGGGGGGTCAGCATGGACTTGGCCAACCTCTAGAGGTTGATTTGGCCGACCCCCGGGGGTCGGCATGGACTCGGCCGACCCCTTGGGGTGGTGGCCTCCATTTGGCCAACCCTTTAGGGGTCGACATTGGCTTGGCCGATTCTCGGGAGGGGTCCTAGCCTTGTTCGAGTATTTTAGGATATTTTAGCCTACAACATTACCCCCACTCTTCATTTTCGAGCTTCTGGAGTCGTCGAATTTTGAAGAGTAGTTAGTCATTTGTCTTTTCTAACGTTTCAGGATGTTAAAGAGTCATCTCGTTATGTTTTATGGAAGGATTACTCCGGAATTTTACTTAGGCCATATTCTTTTTAAGAATATATTTTCCTAAATAATATCCAAAAAGTAATACTTTTTTAAGGTTAAAGAAAATATTTGTTCGAAGAATAATTATATTAAAAATGTCATATTCTTATGTCTAAGAATATCTTTTCCAAGATAATATTTATATTCAAAGAAAAAATCAACTTCTCCTTTAAGGAACATATTTATCCTTAGAGATTTTCCATAACTTATCTTTTTCATAAAAACACCCTTCAAAAATTCCACCCTCCTTTTTTAACCCCGTTGGCCGAAAATTGCCTCTCATTGGGCTAGAATTTTCGATTTTTCCAAAGTGTGAGAGGAGACTCGTTTCGCGTTTTTGATTTTTGGGAAGCATCCGTCGTCACTCCCCTTTTTGGTATGTACCCTCCTTTTTTCGACTTTATGCTAGTAAATAGGTGTATTTTTTAAAGTTTTACCTCTTACTTAGGCACGTTTTCGATTTTTCACCTCTCATGCATGTATGTCCAAATTTTGGGATTATTTAGGCTCTTTTTAACAAAAACTTGCCTGTTTGAGTACTTCCTCGAAACTTTACTGGGCTCTTTTTTTCATAGACTTGCCCATTTGACCGCTTTTTCTTGACTTTTATGCTACTTAGGCTATGTTTTCAAAGACTTGTCTGTTTAAGCCCTTCTTTGAATTTCTAGGTTACTTATGCTCTCTTTTTCAGAGACTTGCCTTTTTTTTCTAACCTTATTATTTGCAGATAATTCCTTACCTTTGCTTTTATGGATCCTTCATCTAATTATGAGACTGACCCACATCACATCTGTGCTTCCTTCTCTCTTAAGAGGACTCGGCAAAAAGTTCTGGCAGTGGGCGAGGATCATAGTTGGTCGCGTCCGTTCTAACTGAAAAGGACTTACATCATCTTAGGACCCAGTGCCTTATTTCTTCTGAAATTATCCTTCTGTTTCCACAAGCCTCAGAGACGTACACCCGACCTTCTTCGGACGAGGTGGCACTTTATACCACCATGTTTGATAGAGGGGTTCGGTTGCCCCTTATACCTTCTCTACAAGAAATCTTAGGTATAGTTGGGTTGGCTCCAACACAATTGGCTTCCAATGCTTGGAATGTCTTTTTTTGGCTTCTACAACCTCTAGGTCTACACCGGCTTCGAGGGTCTCTTCAGCGCAAGGGACCTCTTTTCGCTGTACCGCTTCTGCCAGCACCCCAACTTTCAGAAGGGGTGGAAAGAATGTCAGGTTTTTGCCGGAGGACCTTGGGCAGCTGCAGGTGCCGAAGCTTCAGTGCCCGTTCCCACCGCCTTCGGAACATACGGTACATTTGTCTTCGTCTTTGCACATTTACTTTTTTGGCATTGTACTCACGTTTTTTGTGTTATTTTCAGTGCATAGGAAGCTAAGTCCCCGCTCTCAAGTACTGAAGTTCTACGAGGTTTTTATGATCTACCCCGAAGAGGTCACTCGCAGCGCGCAGTACTTAACTACTAACTCACTGACGCTTTACAACCTTTTCCAGACTCAGCAATGTCGACTGACTCAAATTTGGACTCACCCATCTCATAGGAGGGATCCGCTCTAGGTATGCAGCTCGCCATTTTACATTCACATGCTTTGAATATTAGGAATGTTGGTTAACATCTTTTACCCATGTCTAGCGGCTATGGACTACGAGCCTTCGCTGAGCCGTGCCTTTGATGCAATGACCCACCAACGACACGGTGGATATTACCTCGAGGGGTTGTCCCCTTCCATCTGATGAAGAAGGAGACCTTTATTTTCCCAAGGTTACGGAGGACTTAGACATCGGGTCAGATCCGGAGTTTGATGGACCCGGTCTTAGATTTGGCTATGCCACTTCTCTTGCTTGGACTAGCTCTTCATGCCTCTGACGCCTTTATGCGGCCTTCCTCTTTGATTCGGTTCTTATCTGTTGTAGGGGTCGTTCCGTCCTACTTTTGACCCACTTTAGAAGAAGACCTTAGCCTCTAATTTATGGAGTAAAATGGAATCTTCTTCGACTCTCTTTCCCCTAGGAGACGCCTCCCATGTCTTGAAGGAAGAGGTCAGTTTGATGCACGAGGTATAATAACTTAACTTTTTATAGCCACGTGTTTATCTAAGTATGTAGACTAACTTGTCACATTTGTATTTGTAGGCCTTTATGCACTTTGCCTTGGCTTCCCGTCATCTTTTTAAGGATTTACGTCATACCCGCTCTTCTTTATCTTCCAACTCCAACAAGCTTAAGTGGGAGCTAGCACAGGCTCGAGAAGCTCAGCGAGTTTCCTAGGCTGCCTTGGTCGACCTTTGAACTTCCGTCGAAGTAACTCGAAGTCTTACCTCCCGCACACACCAAGAGAACTTGTCTACAATTGCTCGCCTTCGCCGAGAGTTGGCTTCTGTAGATAGAAAGCTGAAAAATGCCTCTTACTTGGCTAAACTCGTGAATGGCTCTCCTGTCTTCGTTATTTTAGAGAATAACGCTGGTGACGCTGCCATCGGTTGGGCATTAGACCGAATTCAGGAAAGAGTTCGTTATGACAACCTCCTTCCCCTTTTCTTGGTTTTTTATTCCAACACTATGGAGAAAGTCGGTGACCCTTCCTTGCCAGCCTTCAAATCCGAACTTCCAGCAATCCAGCCTAAGCTGCTTGCTACGACTCTCGCATTTTCCAAGGCGTGCCTAAAAGAAGTCAGGCCCTTCCAGCTAGGACAGCTTCTGCCCAAATCGGACTCAAATGACCGACTTCTAGCCAGCGCAGCTCTGGAGGGCCTTGATGATTATCTTTTTATTGTTGTTTACTTCTGGGAAATTTTACTTTGCTAACTTTATCTTTCTTTAGATTGTAACCCATAAAATTTTGAACTTTGAATGAATAATAGCTCTTGATTATTTTCTTTATCTTTCTTACCCCCAATTTAAGTTTATGACCACATCAATATACTTAAATTAAGATAGCCTCTAAAAGAAAGAGAAAATAACACTTTATTTTATTCACTAACAACTTGAATTACATTCTATTGAAAGTATTTTTTTCAAGTGTTCATCATTCCAAGGGATCTTATTCTCGTCCATGTCCTCGAGGTACTAGGTGCCTAGGCGTGCCACTTTGGTGACTTGGTACGGTCCTTCCCAATTTGGCCCCAAGACTCCACTGTTAAGTTCTTTGGTGTTTGTCGACATTAAGTCGATGAACCATGATATTTGGGTCTACCCCCGGCATGTCATTGGCGGACCAAGCAAACACGTCAACATTTCTTTATAGGAATTCTACAAGACTCGTACGTTGCTCCGAACTTAGGCCGGTCCCAATACTGACGGTTTGTGTGTCGCTCACCAAGGGTACTACTTCCAATTCTTCTGCAGGTTCTCCTTTACTTGGCTCAACTCCTCTCAAGGTGTGGCCCATATCCGTTTCCGAGGGTTAACCTTTAATAGGTGTTGACTTTTGGACAGCCTCACCTGGCCTAGGTTCCTATTAGATAGATTTCACCTCTATGACCCCTACCATTCCCGTAGAGCTGTGTAGTTGCACTCCCTCGAAGAAAAATGTTCTCCTCGTACTTGCCCCACCCCCATGGAAGTAGGGAACTTCATCACCTGGTAGTAAGTTGACGCGATCGTCGTTAGCCCATGTATAGTTGGTCTTTCTAGTATCGCATTGTAGACGGAGTTGTCGTTCACCACCAAGAAATTTACAAAGTTGAGGACTATGTTGTCCCTTTCGCCAAAGGTTACCAGGAGCTCGACTGAACCTTCAGGAGTTAGAGTGCTCCCACCAAATTTGACTAAGGGTGTCATATTCGGCTTGAGCCTTTCTCTTCCTAGCTTCGTGGCGTCGTAAGCTTTTAACGATAGTACATCCACCGAACTACCTCTGTTAATAAGGATTCTCCTAACCTGAATGTTTGAGACGGTCAGAGACACCACTAAGGCGTTATTGTACGGCTGGTGTAGAGTTGCAGCCTCAATAGTAGTGAAGCCAAGTTGTTCATCCGCTGCTGCCATTACTCGCACTTCTTCACCCCTTAGCACACCTCTGGCTTGTCTTAGTTTCTCTTTCCGACTCTGATTGAATTTCCCTCCAGCCAGCCCTCCAACGATGGTTCTGATTTCTTGTGACGGTAGTGATCTTTTGCCTCCCATTTTATTGCTAGGGGACTCAAACGTTTTTCCACCATTTTTCACATACTTGTTCAATCGTCCTCTTCGGTGAGGAACTCTATGGACTCCTTTAGATCGTAGCAGTCCGAGGTCGCGTGGTCGTGATCCCTATGAAATAGGCAGTACTTGCCCTTATTTCTCTTATTGGATCCGGCCTTGATTCGACTCAACCATCTTAGCTCATCCTTATCTTGAATCCCCATCAAGATATTCAAGATATGCTCTAATGGAACCATTTTTTTGTGTACCTCTCGAACCGGCTAGGTGGCACCCTCTTTCGGTCGGTAATTTAGAGGTAACTTTTAGAACTTAGAACAGCTTACAAGAGTACTTAGCGTAGTTTAGCTTGGCTTTTACCCCATTTGAAATGGAGAATGATCTGACTTCTTATAGCAGTCGGTTTAGTAACCGCAGGAGCTCACTTATGGGCGGCTTAATGGCTAGCTGATGGAAACGCCCGTCATTAAGCTGGAAATGAATACCAGCGTAACTCATGACCGTCCCCTTTTGAGGTGTAACGGTTTTGACTCAGGAATTACTTGGACTCGGCTAACCCTCGTAGGTCATCACCTACACGGCTAACCCCTTAAAGGTGCAACCTTCTCGATGTAACCTTATGACGTTATGGGGTGCAGCGTCTCCAAGCGTTACTTGGACTCGATCGACTCGTCCACATGAGAGTTTTAACCTCCATGACCAATCCACTCGACGGATCTCCTTAGAGGTCGGATTTGGTCTCGGTCAACCCTTACGGGTCCTTACCTCCACGGCTCGCCCCTAAAGGAGGTCGTGGCCTTCTACTTGTAACCGTAGGTCACCACGAGGTGCAATGTCTCGAAGCGTTACTTAAACTTATTCGACTCTTGGGGGAGAGTCCTAACCTCCACGACCAACCTACTCGGGCTAGCCCGCTCGATGTAACCCTAAGACGCCACAAATTGCAGCATCTTCAAACGTTACTTGGACTTGGTCGACTCATCCAAAAGAAAATCCTAATCTCCACGACCAATCCACTCGAGCTAACTCACTCAACCGATCTCCTTAGAGGTCAACTTTGGTCTCAGCCAACCCTTACGAGTCCTCACCTCCACGGCTCGCCCCTAAAGGGAGGTCCTGACCTTCTCGACCTAACTCGTGACCGTTATCAGCGGATCTAGTCATTACTTTGGGCTCGATCGACTCCTAAGGGAGAGTTCTAACCTCCACGGCCCATCCTCGGGGGATCTAGACCTATTTTGGCCGGCCTCAAATAGCGGGATTGGCCTTGGCCGACCCTCCACTTTCTTGGCCAACCCGTGGGGCGTCAGCATGGGCTTAGCCGACCCCTTGGGGTTGTGGCCTCCATTTGGTTTATCCTAGGGGGGTCGACATTGACTTGGCCGACCGTTGGGGGGTCGGCATGGACTCAGCCGACCCCCTAAGGATTCTGGCCTCCATTTGGTCGACCCCCTTTGCTTGGCTGACCCTTGGGAAGGGTCATAGCCTTCTTCGAGTATTCAAGATAGTTTAGCCTACAATAGAAAAATTCATTTAAGAATTATCGAAGTAGAGCAAGCTTGAAAAAGTCAACTCTCACTTGGAAATAACTTAGTCATGTGGGAGCCAGCCTGATAACTAGTTGTTGGAGTAGTACATTGTAACACTGATAAAATATGAAGTGAAACAAAAAAAAAGGAGATTAGCATGGTCTTGTACAAGTATAACATTAGATAGTATGAGTTTCACCTCAAAACCAATTGGTAGTTATGATAATAGCTCATATATATTATGAAGACTTCTCGCTCTTTCAATCTTGGACAAAGTGAATGTCTTCAACATGCCTTATGCCTCATCACGTACTGTCATATCAGGAACACCATTTTGAATTAAATATGTGGACCAAAATATCCGCTTTGATTTACTTTCTTAGGTTGGATTCGTAATGTCATGTTGCTTGAGTCGGATCGTAATTTGGGCACCAAATTACCCACGTGCAGCTATGATACCATATTATATAATATGAAGTTTTATTACAAAAATAATTGATGGTGAATGGAATAGCACATATATCTTATAGAGATGTTGAAGACTTCTCTACTTTTCAATGCGAGACACTTGAGTATCTCCAACCTATGACAAGCACAAATCGAGAAATTTACACTAACATTAATATTGTTATACGGTGAAGTAAAAAAAAAGTGGGCCCATATACAATCACATAACAAAATGAACGAGTTAATTACAACTAAAATTGAAGTAAGAAAAACATAGAACTCGTGTAAAAATGAATTGAAAGTAAGAGATCGGAATAGAAAGAGAATGCTTATCGAATAACTTTGAAAATAGCAATTCAAGATCTTAACTCTTTCTTCTTTTCCTATCACTACAGCTAAACTCTAAAACGCTTTCTAAAAAGCTAACTAGAATTTATAAAATGACTTGGGAATCACTTTGTACTTACAATTGCTTATACAATCAAACAATATATACAAGTCTATTCAACGGTTGAGATCAATCCAATCCACCTCGAGATTCACGCCACATCTAGGATTCTGCCATGTGTTTAGTGAAATGTGCGTTAAACAATCACTTTTCTTCAATTCAACTTTTTTTCACTCTTCAATCAATATGCTTCAGCTAAGCACCGTCTTAAAATTGAAACTCCAAATTCCTGCTTAAACATTAAGAAATTTTGTATTCAACTTCTCTAATGAAATATATGATTAATCACAAATTCATGCACATAAATTCAATAAATTTCTGAAAAATATTCACAGATATTGCTTCTTCGTAGAATTACACATGAAACACGATGTTTTAGCAATTATTTTCCACAAAATCTACTAATTTTCTACGATATTTTTCCATAAATATCTTTTAATTAATATATCTTAAATATTAACTAATTCTCTTTAATTAATATTTATCCAATAAATATTAATTCAATTAATATATCCAATATATTAATTAATTATCTTTTTAATAAGTATCTAACAATTATTAAATACAATTAATATTAATTATTAAATACAATTAATATGTCCAACATATTAATTAATCTTTCCTTAATAAATAATTATTTACACACTTAAGTTATCTAATAAATCAATCATCCTCATCTAATAAACGATTATCCAATAATCATTTATACAATTAATTTATCTGATAATATAATTGTTTCTCTCAATAAATAATTATGCAATAATTATTTATGCAATTAGTATGTCCAACATATTAATTAATTTCTTCCTGCTAAATAATTATCCAATAATTATTTATAATAAATTTATCTAAAAAATTAATTACTATGATTGTTTATTAAAATCATCTGCCGTGTGATCCCATCATGAGCTTGTTTGTAATTTACAGTTGGAACAAAAAATTCGTTCTTCCCCTATGATTACATCTTTCTCCTTAAGCGTCACTTGTTCCTCTAATGAACTAGCTATTTATAATCTAACTATAAATCAATTCCGTCTCAGGCCAATGTGAGGTGGGTACCTTTTGTTCAAGTCCCAAAATCAATTCTTAAGCGAATAACTCTCTATCTTTCTCAATATTAGAGAAGACGTAAATTTCTACTTGTGACGTTGTGTTCCCAACCACTCACTATAGTAATTTTCAACGTGAGAGGCTTATTAACCTACCATTGTTTGACTAGTCTCATCCATACACATCAAAGGATGCTTTCATAAAGCAGGAGTTCACAACCCACTCAAGATTAAGATTGATTAAGATCACATCGACATACAATCATCCTTAGTGAAGTAATTGATGTGAGTCTATAATGAAATTAATAGACCGATCACAAAACTGCTGGTTCCGTCTTTAGCAAAAACTCTTTTTTGCATTGGCACCCCCACTCACATGTCTCCACATGATCAACCAGAATAAGGTTATTTGCAACCATTGCAAAACGAGTCGTACCAACAATGTCATCGTGACTTAGGTGACGATGCCTAGTCCATATACCGTAGACGTTTTAGGTTATTAACTTGAAACTAGATCCACTTGTATGTCTCACATACTTGTCCAAGTGTTCATCCAAATGACCATCGACATAATGACATTAATTTCATCAATGCGATATATAGTTGAATGATGTTTTTGTATTAAATGCAAAATATATAAAAATAATAACTGAAATATAACATTAAATATCTAACATTAAATGCTTTCAAACTATTATATCTTTAGGGCAGAGCTCCAAACAATTTTGTGCTTACGAAAAGCAAAAAAAAAAAAAGTATTTGTTTCTAGCCAAGCCACTTCGAAAATTACATGAGCAATTCCTAGTCGTAAAGGCAAAAAGTTCATTGACTTCCATTGAATCATGTACAACCAGAACTTGTAGTTCTCTCTTAGCACAATTATGAATTTCTCATCATATTAATAACATGGTCTTTTTTCCCGCTTGGTCCATATCTCACTATCTGTTAGTCTTTTGAACGATCCTTTTGACTATAAGCAAATTCATAGAATTAACAATCACATCGAGTTAGATGCATTTCTTTTCCATTGAATGTAAAGGTCCAACACGCAGTCCCCTCAAACTTAGATACACGAAATTCGAAGCTACTTTTGCTCATACACATCGTTCATTTCTTCTTAGCTTGCACAACAATGGTATTATCGACAATAGCTTGTTTCGATATTGTTAAAAATGAGTGATTATTTTGAGGGATTAAAAATAAGTGGTTAGAAATGAATAATTAAAAATGATTAGTTAGAAATGAATGCTTATTTTAATGACTTGATTAAACCAATTAGTGATATTGATTAAAGTCATGGTCAAACTAAGTGAATTTCAACCAATATTTGAAAATCTCAACATAATTTTCAATTTAGATATGACGAAAGTAAAAATAATATACAAGGTAGGATATCCAACCTCTAATATCAAAATTTTAGAAGTTAAGCAACTTAAAGAATTTAGTCTAATTAACCAAATACAGAATGTAGAGTAGACATATTAAAAGTAACAAAATGTAAAAATTAAAATTACTAAAAGTGACTTCAAGTTAATGTCGCCAATTGCTTTCAATAAATATTATCAATTTCAAATTTTCCATCAATGTCACCAACTACCTTCAATTAATCTCACCAATTGTCTTCAAAAATTGAAATAAAAAATTGGAAGAGCATATTTATAATTTCATCATTGTTGCACATTTTTTTAGTTTTTTCAGAAATTTTGATATTGGTACATGTTTTTCAAATTTTTACCATTTTTGAAAAATCGCCTTTTTGATATTTTGATTAACTCAATACGGAAACTAAAATTGAACATTTGAAACTTCATAGAAAAAAAACTCAAATCAGTATTCAAACCTAAATGTCTAACTTCTTATTTTGCCTATACTTGATTTGTGTGCACAAAAGTTGATTCTTTCATTTTTATGGGTTTTCAACTGAATCTGCTCAAAAACAGAATCCAAAAGAAAGATCGACACTGAGGAATCAAAGTAAGGTCTTTTGTTGGTTAAAATAAGTTCTCCTGCACCAAAATCCAAGAGATCAAAAACAAAACAAATTTGGCAAACACATTAATAAACAAAGACTAAAATTCTCATTAAATCATACTGAAATTTCGACCCACCACAGGTGACATTAGTTAAAAGAGATCAAATTAATATAATTTTATACAAGAAAGACGTTTTCAGATTACATATACAATATAATATAGAATAGTTCTCACCAACCTGAATTGAAGTTACCAAAAGAGCATTGGCAAATTCGAAAGAAAAAAAACGAATCAAAATTGATTCTACATAAAGTAATTAAAACACCACCACAAATGAATCGATGAAATTTACCGAATACGATGAAATCGTGGGTAGCAATCTCCACTGAAGAGGGGGAAGAATCATCAAGTTAACCGAGCTATATGCTTCCCATTTTGAACCGGAAACCCTGTGAATTGGCACATGATATGAACATGGCCCATTTGAAGCATTGAGGAAGTTGACATGATAAGATCTCGGTTACACGAACGGCTGGAAGCTTAACGGGATAAAATCTCAGATACACGATCTTGTGCGTCGGGTGGAATCTCCCTTCCTGGAACCTGAACCTTGATAAGATTGGCATACCTATCAAAAGAAAACAAACATTGGTCAAGACGCAGAGGTCCAATAGGCCACTGTGAGACTTAGACACAAGACCAAAAAAGCATGGCTTTTTTTTCTTTTTTTTTTTCTGTGTGTGTGTGTGTGTGTGTGAGGGGCACTATGTGTAAGAACGTGCATAAAGAAAAGATAACATAATTAGAAATGGAAATATTAAAAAACATTGAGTCCATAAATGTTACTTTTTATAAAAAAACCTAAAAGGATTAGGAAGGTGTTTAGATGTGGAATTGTAGTTTGATTATTTTAAGTAATTATAAATGAATGGTTATTTTGAGTGATTAGAAATTTGAGTTTTAGTAATAGCTTGTTTGAATGTGGTTATTTGTAGAAATGAATGGTTAAAAATGAATTATTATTGAGTGGTTAGAAATGAGTAATTATTTTGAGTGATTACAATAGTTTGTTTGGCCGTTGTTTGAGGGGAGGCATAAAAACTCATTTCAATAGATCGTTAATACCGCGAAAAAACATCCCTATGGATTTAGTTAATTTTATTTCCGACTGACTAGAGCATGTCTTTTTACGTGAATCTCGCCTAACACTTGACTTGGGAACCTAAGGCCTTTTAAAACACCAGAACGTTCTAGTTGAGATCCTAATTGAGAATGTGGACTGTTAACTCACTCTGCTGGTGTAAACAAATTCTCATGCTCCATGATAAAGGCAAGCAAGGCCTGCAGGAAAAAGTATTTGTCATGGCCTAAAGAATATTATTAAAAGATAAAACAATCCATTTTAATAACAAAATTTAGGCAACTTACCTCAAATGGCATGTTCAATAATTCATAGTAAGTTCGCACACGATCTAATCTCTGCTGTACTACATCGCTATTAACTGAAGGAATTGCCGCCAAGGCCTGTAAATTATAAAATGAGATGTGTAATTGTAAGCCTGTCATGTAAAAATCTACCCATTGGTTTGAGATGAGTCAAATATGATCCAACAAAAGACTTTTAAAACCAAAGGTTGCATAAAATCCTCATAATTTGGCTCATTTAAGTCAATCTAAAAAGAAAACTTGTGAACTTTTGAGTAGGAATGGAGCTCAGAGTGCATCAATCAATTAGAGAAATATCAAGAGCTGAAAAAAGAGAAATGTACGTAGTCAACGTTCCAGACAATAAAGAGGACTTTAGCAATCATTTTTAAGGGTGGGTTAGATTGGGTTATAACTACTCATCCCAACTATAATAATAACTCATGTTATAATCAAACTTTTTGTTATAATAGTCCCCATAATCTCATGTTATATTATAACCTACACCCCAAATACAAATTATCATAATCTTATTCACCTTATCTTATATATAAGTTGAAAATTCCTCACATTTTCAATATTGAACAAATGGCTACAAGGTAAGTATCTCCAACATGCCCCCTCTAGCCATCTTGGACTAGATCCGAATTTGTGGATAGAAATAATACCCACTTTTGCTTACTCGCTTGGGTCGGATCCAACTCTTTAGGATTCTCAAATACCCGCTTAAGTCTTTGTCCGCTTGAGTGGGGTCCTCGGAATTTCGGGAGACTAATAACCCACATTAAGCTCTGATACCATATTAGAAAGTGTGGACATCCATTTCAAAAACAATTGGTTAGGAGAGAAGTAATCCACCTTATTTTATTAATGTGTTGAGGTATCCTCATCTTTCCAATGTGAGAGAATTGCCACAAGGTGAGTATCTCCAAAAAAGTTAGATAACCTCCGACCCACATTAAGTTTAAAACCTTCCCAGTTATAAAACCCACGTTTATAATAACTCTACATCGCCCTAAACACACCTTAAATAGTTAAAGGACATTGCAATGCAACTTTACTGCTGATCAATCCTCAAACAAACATAAATTGGAATATCATTCCACTCCAAACATAATAATTTTCCGGCTGTTTCAGTTCCACTTATTCAAGAACTGATGCAGTGTAAATGGTATGATGTACCTGTTCTAGTGCAATTGAATTCCGAGATATCTGCTGAACGCCAAAGAGATTGATAGATTTCATGTCAGCCACCGCCTAAACATACATTCTTATCAGTGAGAAGACCAACGGAGAAGGAAACTAAATAAAACCTGAAACTGAAGAAGTTAGCAAACGGGAACTCCCAAAGAATCTGAAGTTCCGAAAATGCAATGAAAATATGAACCTTAATAAATGCATTTGCGGCGATACTACTGATTCCACCAAATATGTAATTTCGCCTCAGTCCTGAAATAAAAGGTGCCATTTCCTCGTCTCTACGTGTTATCTATAGGTAAGAAAAGAAAATACGTGAGATCTATTTTAATGAGTAGACCAGCCTAATAAAGATAATTTCAGACCATGGTATAAATTTATTGACAATACCAATAAAATTAGATACGAAGGAACAAAAGTGTCAAAATAAATTAAGATTTTCTCTCCGTATGACAATAAGTTTTTGACATTTGAAAGCTAAAATCTAAACGTTAACACTGAACCATGGGTCTTCTAAAAAATCAAGCAACCTCACTGGCTTGTAAAATTTCTTTGATTTTGAGTACATTTTGAAGCTCGGGCATTGATATAAGATTCAACAAAATGAACATGGGAAACTTCCGAGGGGATTTCTAAAATTCCTATTTTACAAGATGTCCACCATAAATGAAGTTATATATATATACACATTCGTGAGTGTCTGGGCCAACTTATGCATACCTTAACTATACTTGGACAAATCGCTTGACCCTACAATATTAGGATGTCAATAAAACTCCCTAAAATTATTTTCTACCCTACAAATCGCTTAACTATACTAACATGGATTGAACCTATAACCTCTAAGATCTCAAATGCCCTTGTCAACCACTAAGCCAACTCATAATGGTTGCAATAGATGAAGTCGCTTATCCACTACATTTCTGATAAGAACCGAAACGTTTTATTGACAAATCATAACGAACACACGATAAACCAAGTAATTCGAGGTACTTAGACCCTCCCTAATCCTGAGTTCTCTCAATCCCAATCACATTACAATTCATTCGATACCTTTCCTAATCATGACCCTCCTATTTATAACCCCAATCCCCTAACTACTTTCTAACCAGTTGCATGTTACCTTAAAGTCCCAATCCTATCAGCACCCTTCCCTTTAAAGCACCTTGTCCTCAAGGTGAGTATACAAAAAGGAAAAAAAAAAATTAAAACAAACAATTATAAAGCTCAAAAAAATAAAATTCCAACATTGTGTTGAAGAAGTAGCCGGCAGTCGCAGTCGCCCGTCGTATCTACCAGCGATGGACCTCTGTTTCCAGCCTGCGATTCGTTCGTGAAACGTGTAACCACCCATGTTTTCGTGAAAGGTGTAACCACCCAAATTTCTCGAACCCACCCTTGACCGATGCTTTGGGTTTTTCTTCTTCAAGCAATCGATCCATCTCCTTGTCGTAGTATTTGTTTCCATTAAAAAACATTTTTGTTGTCCAACGCTTGGATTCTTTTCTTGATCTCTCACCTTTGCCCGAGCCAAGAAGGGTTAACGTCTTGACTTTTTCTTTGGCTGAGCGACGGGATGTCGAAATTTTCCTATCCTTCCATTTTGTCTTCTTTTCTCCCGTTGATTTTTCTTCGATTTTGGTCGAAATTTCCATCATTGCAGCTTCTTGATTTCAAGAAGTGAAGTTGCATCACCTTTCTTGATTTCTTTCTTCTTCGGCCGCGACATTGAATGTCGACTATTCCCTTTCTTCATCTTCTTGCACGAGATCGAGTCAACTCGGGGAAGGGACCGATACCAGCTGTCGTCTTTTCATCAATCCCTTCTTTTCTTGTTGATTTTAATTGTTCCTTGATTGCAATCGACGTTGCCAAAACTTTGAAATGAGTTTTTCGGTGGCACGAATTTGATCTCATATCTTCCTTCTTTCCCTCTTCCTCTTACGAGTCTCTTTCATTTCTCTTGCATATTTTTCCACTAGCATTTTCTTCCTTTGTTTCCATGCCTTTGCATTCTCTAATCTTCTCTCTTCCCACTTTCTTGCGTTCTCTTCAGCCAATCTTGCATTGTCAAATCTTCTCTCTTCCCGCTTCCTTGTGTTTCTCTCATCCCATCTTACGAACAACGCCTCCATACGCTCTGCAAGCTCTCCCCAATCCATGTTAACCATCACCATGAATCGTGGATTTGATACCAAGTGATAAGAACTGAAACGTTTTATTGACAAATCATAATGAACACACGATAAACCAAGTAATTTGAGGTACTTGAACCCTCCCTAATCTTGAGTTCTCTCAAGCCCTATCATACTACAATTCATTTGATACATTTCCTAATCATGACCCTCCTATTTATAACCCAAATCCCCTAACTACTTTCTAACCAATTGCACATAAGTCCCTTTATTATTCCTTAATACCCTAAAGTCCCAATCCTATCAATTTCATCCTACACAACTTTTCGGTGAGAAAGTATCAAGAATTTAGATTTCTAATAGAGCATGAATTGTATTATGATATAAAAGAAATGAAAATACATGATAAACCAAGTAATTCGAGGTTACTTGGACCATCCCTCACTCACTCTTGATAACCCT
Source organism: Cyclanthera cordifolia (assembly GCA_037832605.1). Lineage (NCBI taxonomy): Eukaryota > Viridiplantae > Streptophyta > Magnoliopsida > Cucurbitales > Cucurbitaceae > Cyclanthera > Cyclanthera cordifolia. The sequence continues at coordinate 18,164 of JBBMEG010019349.1, read as the reverse complement.
ACTCAATCTCTAAACAACTTAACTCAATAATTCATATATTTATCACTTGTCATACCTTCTATTTACAACGATACTTTCTAACCAACTGTCTAAGTCCTAAATAGCAAATGCTAAGAGAACCCTTTCCATAACCAAGGTTCTCTCTGCTCATCATCGCTTTAACCCATGTCTACGACAATGTCCTCCCCTATAAATAACCGTTTACCACCTTGGCAACAGCCTACGCCCTCTACCTGGGTTTTAGGTTCCATCCATACTCGCGACCCTTGACCTACTCGTCCCATCATTTTTTTGTTCTCGTGACACCGATTGTGTTAGGGATTCCAACTCATCTGTATTTTTTCCTTGAGCATATATCCTCTTCGCGTCTTATTCTAAAATTCATCATGGGTCCGTTTCCAATATGAACAATATGAAGTGAGGATTTGAACCTTTCTTCTTTTCGTCTATGCATTTTCTTCTTTGTTTCATTTTGAGCCCATCTGGCATCTATAAGATGGACAATCAGTAACAAAATGATATTTTGAATCTAACGTCTTTGCATCTTCTTCTTCGGTCAATCTGTATCCATTTCCACAAGCATCCAGTTAAAAACTCAGTCTCATTTCCTCCAGTTAATCTCCCATAGCTTGAGGCGTCAGTCTGTAGCAATTTTTTCAAGTATTATGTATCATCATTCTTCCTTGTTTTTGTGTTGCTTCTGTGTTATTCATGTCTTCTACGTCTTTGTGTCCAAGTCAATTGTCTTCATCCCTCTTAGTCGCTAGCGTCTTCAATTTTGTTTGTATTTCGAGTCCTTTTCTCGAGTCTTAGTTGTTTGAATCAATGCAATAGATTTCAACAGCTGCTACGTCCTTGGAGATCCTTTTTGTATCAGACAAGAGAACCATCTCCTGAGGTTAGAAGACATCAAATTTGACAAATGTCTATCCCCCTTTCCTCTCATCTCACCAAATGGTTGGAGAGCTCCCTCTTTCAACTCATGCAGCATCCCTTCAAGAAATTTTTCTGCCTATCGTTTAGAGATATATGGTTCAATGTCCGTGAGTAAGCTTCATTTTTTTTTGGCATACTTTGTCGTTCTGTTGTTAGGCCTAGAAATTGTGAGTATCATTTTACTCATATTTCAATCGAAGACATGAATCAAAGAATGATTGCAATATGTGAAATAATCAAGGGTGTTATCCTTCTTGTCTATGATGCTCTTCCCACTCCACAAGAGGCTCCTCACCCTCTATTTGGAACAAAGCTCCGATAGCCATTCATGATAAGCCTTCTCCTGTCTTAAATGATCAGTTTAAAGCCTTTTATTGGGTTTAGAGAAATTCTAAACATTGAAAGTAGATTTCAATAATCTGTGGGTTGTCTCCAAATTATTTGCTCATTTTGATTGGAAGGATATTTCTGCTTCCATATCCAAGCTTTTCGAAACCAATGTGGTGATTAACTGATTTCTGTTGAGAAGGATCAAATTTCTTTAACTGGAAAGGATCTTTCTAGATTCATTTTTTTCTACCAAGAAATGGATAGTTTATGGTGTTTTTCACCGCCTAAATTTTTAATTTGACAAACCAACAAAATTTTGATTACGAATATGAAAAAGAGACCAAGCTCAAGATTACAGGAAAGTACAAAAAGACAAAAGCAAGACAATAAAATAAGAAAAACATCCCAGAGGAAAACTGAAAAGGCAACGAGATAATAACATACGAAGAGATATTGAGCTAAATAAAAGCTTCCAAGAATAGTCTTCAAAGAGCATGGATAAACAACATTATGATGAGACTTTGAGCTTTGCAGATTCAAATCTTGCTGATCCGGAAAATTAATACCTTGAAAAATCCTTTGGTTCCTCTCGGAACTTGTCTTGCAAGTCCCATAAACTCACTTTCATTTCTCTAAAATTCTTCCCTAGAACACTTGGGCATGAATCCATGCTCTCCTTCATTGAAGCTTTCCAGAAATCGAGTCTTGACATCATACGTTCCATTTCCTTGCGACGAACCTCTACATCATACACCATTATGGCCAGAAACAAATGGCTCAGATACCAAATTGATAAGAACCAACTATATTGATAACGAAATAATCAAGAACTACAAGATAATCCAAGTTTTAATAGGACTTGGAACCTCCCATTTATAGAGAATCATCTCTAAGTTTCAAAATATGGATATCCTTCCCCTCACACAACCTCTTTATTAATAACTAAAATTCCTAACAAGCTCTCTAACTATTTTCTTATATGCCCCTCTAATATTCATGAACCCTTCTAAGGTCCAACCCTATCATTACCGGCCACACACCTTGTCCTCAAGGTGTGGGTACAAAATTCAAAATAAAATTTAGTTTTTTTTTTCCATGGCCAGAGTCACAGCAGCGGCAGTGGTCGGAGTTACGGCGGCAGCGGAGGTCGGCAGTATTGACCGAAGCTTTGACCTAGAAGGATCTAAATATTGAAATGTAAACCCACAAACACTAAGAAAACACCTACATTGGGCCTAGAGTAATTTAAATTTGAGCCTATGATAGTCCTTTAAAGCATTCTCCCAAATTTTCCGAAACCATAATCAAGCCCAACTTCAAAACAAGCCCACTCTAACCTTAAAAGATGTAACCCCAATCTCCTTTGCCAACTTAACAAAAAAAAACACCCTAGCCGCCTCTCTTTCTTTTTCTCTTTTTCATTTCTCTTCTTCTTTTCCTCATCTACGAGCAAACAAAACTCTTTTTTTTTCTTCTTCTTCTTTGTAAACCATCCCAGCGCCAACCATCCATTGCTGCCGTCCGCCGTCCGCCGTCCGCCGTCCGTCGCCGCCCACCGTTTTTTTTTCTGGATTTCCATGAACAGACAGCCTTCTCCAACTGGATGGCACACGATTTTTCTCCTTTGTTAGCTTTCGGCGACGTTTCTTCTTCAACTTCGATAGCGCTTTCTTCCCCGTGCTTTGCTGCCTAAACCAAAGCGGATTTCTTCTTCCTGGGCCGGTTATCATTCTCCTCAACTTCTGTTTTTCTCTCTTTTTTCTTGCTTCTTTTCTTCTACTATACACTATTTTCTTCCGTTTCTTTCCCTTCATCCTCTTTCTTTTTTCTTTCTTCTTCATCTAGTAATTCTTCGTTTTCTTCAACATTTTATTACTTACCTCTATTTTTCCTCCATTCGTAATTTGTTATTGAAAGCAGATTGAAGAGCTTCTTCCCATGCTTTTGTTTCTTCTGCCATCTCCATTCTTCTTCGATTCGTAGCTTCCATCTCTAACCATCTCTATTTCCATGCCTTGGAATGCTCCTCCATCTCTATTTTTCTCCGTTCACATGCCTTTGCATTCTCCTCTTGAAAAGATGCTATTAACGCATCGAAACATTTTGCAAACTTTTCTCATCTATTGCGTACTTGATCCATATAATCAGAATTGAACATCTCTAATACCAAATTGATAAGACTCAAACTAGATTGAAATACAAAATGAATAGAAAATACAAGATAACCAAGTTTTAATAGGTACTTGGACCCTCCCTCTTGAGAACACTCTCTCAAGCCCTAAACCATTCACCAAAATATTGCGTATCTTTCTCCTCACACAACCTCTCTATTTATAACTAAATTCTTTAACAAACTCTCTACCTAGTTATTCATATACCCCTACATTAACCATATTTCCTCTAAATGGCCAATCCTATCACACATCTCATATAGAATAGCTTTACCCAGATTTGTTCAAAGGAGTTGGACCCTCTTGCTCAATTTCGGACCCAAAAGGATACAAAGCATTATCCTTGGAAGAATGTGAAAACACCACCAAACGTTGAAAATAGCAAACAAATTCTGCAGCAGGAAGAGAGGCATGAGAATAAAACATGGTCTGAAGATTCCTCATACGGCTAACACAGAGGGAAAATTCAATACCTCACATACTTACGCCGCTACCTTCCCACAAAAAGTCCCCAAGGATTTTCTCAAGAAAAAGTCGCTGACAATTCCTTTAACCAGGGTTTAAGGTACTTTTGCCGCTACCTTCCCAGAAACAGCTATAATACAAAATTACCAATTGATACAAAACAAACCAACTTCTATTAATAATAAATATAAAGAAATATATGATCAGCCATGTTTTAAAAGGAACTTGAAACTCTATTGAGAATACTCTGTTGAGCCTTAAAGACTTCACTCAAAATTCTCACATCTTTCCCATTGCACGTACCTTCTACTTATAACTATACTCTCTACCTAATTAGCCATATACCCCATATTATTCTTAATTACTCTAAGGGCTAATCCTATCACTTTCCAGAGCTTCAGAAATACTTTTTATGAAATTTAATAATGAGTTCAATTTGGACGGACATTTACCTATCCAATAAATAAATATCTTGAACATGGAAATCAGTATGATTAGATGATATTCAAGTGGACTTGCCTGTGCAGTGAGAGAAATAATGAAGTCGTCTGGCTCTTCTGCATCTTGGTTCTCCATATATTCCCTAGTCGTCATTTCCTGTCTCAATACTACTATTAACATCTTGTTTTCTTTACTTTACCTATAATGTAAACTCCACAATCATAGGAAATTCACAAATTACCAACCTGTAAATGAAAAAGTGTCTCTAGTTGCATTTCAATACGCAAAACCTTGAGGCAGTCGATAGATAACTTTCTATACTCCTCTGCAAATGATGCCAGATCCCGAGTAAATGCACTGTTTGTTCGGGTGTGATGAGGCATGCCATTAACTTCTCCTTCACATGAAGGTTTTAAAGTTGTTTGTCCTAACCTATATGCAGACAAAAATTGTTCATTTCAGATAAAATATATGGTTATCAAATTCATATTAAAAAATCCACTAAAAGTATTTCAACCTAAAAATGTGGATTCAGTAGGAAACTTCCATCAAATTACCTTTTATAATAATAAAAAAATTAATCTGTTTAAAATAGAAATTGAAGAATTGTGGAATAAATAGAATATTCAGAGTGATTCACTTAAAATAAATGCATAAAATAAGTTGAAAAGTAAAGGCGTTGGACCATAAAAAATATTGAAGAAAATTTGGGCATATATTACACAACTTGCAGATAATTTTAAAATCAATCAAACATGCATATTGTCGCAGATCTCTAGGAACATTGCACCGCAGATCAGATTTCTCTATCTATGTCACTCCAGAGATAGGTTACTACTTGTGAAGGGGAGGTTTGAAGTAAGTTATCTTTTCGTATTTAAATGATTTGTTTCATTGAATTTACTAAGTTTACCATGAAATAGATCATTTACTAATAGAGCACTTACTAGAAACGTTAGATGTCTCCGAACAGCATTCTAAAATGGCCGTTGGAACTTCAGCACCATTGATGAGGATTTTTCAGAATTTAAATGCTATAAAGTACTCCCTCATAGTCCAAATGCTATACATTCTGTTTGCTCATTATCCAAGTTTTCTTCATTTGTATCTATTTTCCTAAATTATTAGGCAGGTCATCAAGAAAGTACTGTATTTGTTTCTTTTGTATTGAAGTATGCATACCAAACTTTTAATGTTTCGTGTCCTTACTTTTTATTGATAAACCAAACTTCCAATGAAAAACGAATGAAAGAACAAAACGAAGGAAAAAAAAACTGCCATAACAAGGGAAACCACTTACAAAAATGATGTTCAATCTAGGGTCTCCGATTTAGAAAAATAATTCCGGTAGAGTAATTACAAAAAAATAAAAAAAGAAAAATAAAAATAAAAGCTCAGTAACTAAGACCCAAAGAGAAACCAGCCAGAGCCCAAATATAGTTGGTGGAACCCTCCACTCCTCTAACAATTCTATTATTTCTACAACTTCTGAGATTCCATAAAATAGCATATGTACTACTCCATTTTCCACAAATACTCCCCCTTCCCACAAAAGTGAGAAACAAAATAAACTCTCTAATCACCCTCTCCAACCCTTCAATCTTGCCGGCACAAGCCAAACTCCTCAATAATGACTACACTGCAGAAGCCATCGAGCATCCCCAAAGAAGATGATTGAGAAGATCCTTTGTCGTATTCTTGCATATGATGTACATTGGATCCATAAAAGAGAAAACCTTCCTCATAACCCTATCTAAGATATTACCCTGATACCTACTAGATATTAATCTTCTTCGAAATTTTCAAATTCTGAAAAGAGTCATGCTAAATCTCCCAACTAAGAAGAAGAATTAACCAACAAATTTTTTTTTTAATGAATACTTTACTACAAAAAGAGAAAGATACAGAGAAAAGAAAAAAAGAAAAGCATCAACAAGAAACAAAACAAAACAACTAGAGAAATGACTCAAGGTTGAGGGCTAGCTGCTGAACCGAATAGCTTGCAAAGGCTTTCGTGGAGGAAGCCCAAAGACAAGACAGTTAACGGGCAGCATTAAAAAGAAGATGCCAAGGCCTATGCTTGTCTTGAAAAATTCTAAGGTTCTATTCCTACCAAAGCTCGTAAAAGAGCTCGTAAAGGAGGCTTTTAACACTCTTGATCCAAAGAAACCTGGCTTTCTTGTTAAGAGTAGGACCAAGCAAAAGTTGCTTGACATTATTGGCAGGGCTAATATCAAAAGACCAAGACAGGCTGTAGGAGTTGAGAAGCCGATTCCAACATAAAGTAGAGACAGGGCAGGAAAACAAAACATGGGATTCAGTTTCTTCTTTTGCATAGCATAACGGGCAAACTGAAGGCTGTAAAAAGTGGCCTGCAATTTTCGTTGGAGTAGATCAGCAGTATTCAGCTTGCCGTGAATAAGAATCCAATTGAAAATGCTGATTTTTTTCGGGCATTTAGACTTCCAAATGCATTTGTGGAGATCCTTGTCAATAGGAATACACTAACAGCTGATTTGACAGTAAAGACTTCTGAGGGATCTAAAGACCATGTTACTTTATCTTGAGAGCTAGATAGCTTCTTTGAGGCTAGGAGAGATAGGAGCGATTCAAAGGCATTTGTTTCATCATCTTTTAGGTTCCTTCGGAAAGCCATTTGCCAAGAAAGTGTTGCCTTGTCCAAGAAATAAGCAACTTTCCCATTATGATTTATTGATAAGGAGTAAAGGGCTGGAAATTGATCCTTCAATGATTCGTTAAGCCAAATATCGTGCCAGAAAAGACTTCTATCCCCATTGCCAACAATTACAGATGTTGACCCAAGGAAAAGGCTCCAAGCTCTACAAAAATTCACCGATTGACTTCTTCAGCTTGTAGAAGATTTGCTTTCTAAGCACCATACATTGGGATTAATATCGTGGATGCTTGCAATCACCCTGCACCAGAGATTTGTATGATCCAACAATAAAAATAGGAATGACAATAAAACACTTAATATCGTGGATGCTTGCAATCAGCCTGCTGTCGAATATGTGAAGGAAACGAGGCAAAAATGGTCCAAGTGTTCAAACTCAACAAGGGTGACAGGTAGGAGAGGGTTGCGTCGTCTCTAAAATGGATGAACTCGTCGAAGGTCCTTCTTTGACAGTGGCGAGTAACAATGTCGAAGAGGGAGGGGGAGAAGGTAGGAATTAGATTTTTGTTTAGAAAGCGTCTAGAGAGAAGGAAGTTGGAGAGACTTTAATTTAGAGTTGAAGGTTTTCCTAAAAACACATAATGCACAAGCATCAATGATTATGTTACTTATGTCAATCTCAAAGATTACCTCAAAACAAGCATAGACGATGATTGATCTAAGAAATGTGACACTCGAACCCTTTGTTGGAACAGAGAAATAAGTCCTTTATGCAATACTTCAATGAGCAGTTTTAAATCGTTTGAATCTCAATTCGTTTTAAGTCTACCAAAAAAAAAAGAAAGAAAGGAACATACATGAACAGCCAAATGAAGAAACTTACTTGTCAATAGAATCTGCAACAAATTCCAGAGAATCACTAAGTGATGCCAGCAAAATTAGTTTATGATCATCACGAATTAGATACTCCTAAACAAGAATAGTTAACAAAACATGTAAGCTTCATTCTAACTTTTTGTCCTCTTTAAAAGGGAAAAACAGAGGCAGGCTATTAACTTCAAAATTCAAAAGCTTACTTATAATTTAACGTTGATTGATATAATTAAACTTACCTCAACCCATTAACTTCAGCTAGGGGATTGATTGATGATTTAACATAATTCAACATGCAAAGGAGGTCCTAGGTTCAAACTCACATCAAGTCGTTCATCCCCAACTAATATTGATTCCACTTGGGCATTCTAAAAGATTTCGAAGCCCACAAGTGAGGGGTGTTACTTAATATTATTAAATTTACTCCAACTCATTACATTCGCTTAAACTTTTGGGTTGATTGGTGATTGAACATAATTCAACAAAAAAAAAACAAAAAAGTAAACAAAATGTACTTGGTTTTGATAAAAAGTAAACCAAATACTTGGTTTTGATAAAAGGGCATATTCTAATCAAACCTGCTTAATTGAGGGCAAGTTCAATAATAAATTGGACAGCTCGAATTCGATCTCAACAGTTTCCACGTCAGATGCATTATTTTCCAAGTTCAATTGGCTACTAAGATTTGATAAACAGGCACTAGCTGGATCAAGTCGCATCAATTTCTCAATATCGTGTCTCCCAATGAGCATATAACTCTGTTTTTCAAGAACTGCCTGCATTATAACAATAATTCATTTTCATCAAAAAAAACAACAATAATTCATGAGTGATATAAGGTGAATACATATATAACTAGCAGCGTGTACAGTGTAATTGTGGTATCAATCCAACCCCACCCACCCACAAAAAAAAAAAAAAAAAAACTATCCATAATGTCATGGATATAGATCAAAGGCAAGAAATAAATATGTCTCCTCATAGAAATAGAATCAGACTTGCAGTAAGCCTCACATAAAGGCCAAGATACTCAATATGAAAGATAACTGGGGGGGGGTTAAAGAAAGTTTGACCAATAAGTTGGAGACAGCCAGAGCCCAAAAAGGAAAAAAGAAAGCAGACAAGGAACAGAAACACATGCCTCCATATATGATGTTCGACACCTTTCATATGTTCGCTCAAGGAAAGTTTGCACATACTTCACAAGATCAACAGAAAACTTGGGCATGGCTTGAGCCCAACCAATAACCTACAAAAATTTAGTAAGTCCACATAAGAAATTATGAAGGCCATCTGCTTAAGATTTCAAACTACAGAATAGAAATAGGTGAAATAAAATAATATTGCAAAGGAGGAAAGTCCACTTCGCCATTGGAGAAATATGCACTTGCCTCTCGCTCAAGAAAATCAATAGCCAATAATCCTTGTAAGACTGGACGACCCCTCTCAACAGATGAATTGTAAACTGCAGCAGTCTGAGCCCTTGGACGAAATGCAGCAGGACCTAAAAGGGGTTTTGAATTTAAAAATATCGTTCACCAGAAATGCCATAGGGCACAAACAACTGGCAAGTCTCTGAGGTAGTAAAACTGTGCTGATCATGTGGGTACTAATAGGTTAATTAATTTTATACTTATTTCCTTATAAATAGAGGGTTTCGTTCATGTAATTCACAATTTTTTTATCATTAAAAAAGAAACTAGGGTGTGATTTTTGGAGAATTGTCTCTTTTAGTCAATTTGGTCCTTTGATCTCTTTATTGTATGCCCAATAGAAACCCATGTCCTCTATCACATTTATTGTTATGCCATTTTAATTAAAAGGGTAGATGGAGAAAGCTCACAAGGACAATTGGAAAACTAGAGAATTATCTTTTCAGGATCTTATTTTATATTTGTTCTTGTGCTGTTTCAGTTCGTTGTCTCCAGCACACAGCGTACTCCCCTTTACTTATTGTTATCCCCTTTGTTTTGTTGCTCTCTCCGGCCCAGTCTCCTAGAGCTTTGGCCTCTTTTCATACACTTACTGGATATGTTTAAAAGATATTATTTTCATGGTTGGCACAATTTTTCATAACTATAATCTCATAGGACCTCCATCCCTACAATTTACCCCAGCCTGCAGTAAACAGAAATTGCTTGGATGAACACTACAATACATCACACTATGCATCTGCATCAATTTCCTCTTAAGTCGGTAGTGTTCTTATTTCTTGGGTTTTGTACTGTTTTGGGGGTGGTTCTGTCCTGTTCTCCCAGATAAACAAATAGAACTCTTGCTCTTTTATATTTAATACTAAAAATTTTTATTTCAACAGGAAAAGAGTGAGACTTGAATTCTTAACATCTCATGAATATGCCTAGTATAAAAAAAATAAATGCATGTCCACAAAACATGTACTTCAATTTGGAAACTATCACGAATTCACACAACAACTGTCTTAGAACTTAATTCAAGTTGCAATCCTCAAGTAGTTATAAGAAAAAAGCTATGAGTTTAGAGAACTTGCTTGAAATAGCTTGTTGTACACTTTTTCGGTAGTCTACAAACATAGTTGGCAAGAAGTGGTCCTTCACAAAATTGTCCAGAAAAGAAAGCAATCCATCATTCCTGTAGTCTCAGAAATCAAACAATAAAAATTAATAATAATGCATAAAAAATAATAATAAGGGGATTCTGAAGAAGATGTATTTGGTGAACCCAATACCAGCCATGAACTAAATTCTTTCATAAATCAATGTAAATAATATATTCACTATCATTCAAAATGTATACGCATAGACATGTACTTACTTGATGCGTATAAAAGTAAACTAAAAGACACATGGGCACAAAATTGATAAAAAGCAAATGACGAATGCTGCAGAAAAAGTAGTTCTAGTTTGTCATTTCAACCTACATAGGCTATCTACAATAGGTAACTGCATTTTAAACACACTGAATATTTCTCAAACAACCTTACGAAAAGGTTATAGTGAAGTAAAATTAGACCAAGCGTATAATTTTTTTTGCAAACCAATAAATCAAAGTTTTACTCTACTATACCCAAGGTAACTACACCCGTTCCTAGACCAGATACCGGGAGACACAAAGGGAAAGAGAAACAGGAAATGTCTACAAATTAACGTAGCAGGTGAGTCTCGAACTTGAGATCATGAGGGGAGCACAACCTTCTAACCTCAAGCCTACGACCACGACGCCATCCCTTGAAGACTTGTATATTTACAAAAGATTTAGCAATTGATACCCAAACACAAAAAAAGAACATCGTGGAGGACAGGACCAACCTCGCCATGGTGGTCTATCTCCCCCATTGTTCCTCTCTCCCATAAGCCACACAAATTGCAAAAAATCCTTGTTCCCCACAAAAATCACCCCTTCTCATCTCCTTGAGACATGTGCACAGTGTCACACAATCCAACTAACACTATCCAACTTCGTTGTCCTCATGAAGCGATCATGAGGCACCTATTCTAATCCGACGGCAAGTCAAGCCAAACAAACACGCAAAGCAAGTGGTACAACTTGAGCAACTACCTTCTTGAGTCTCGAGAAAAAGGTTTTCAAAAATGAATAATAAAGTTTTGAAATGCTATTGTCTTTGAAAATACTATACAACGCAACAAAAAGAACGACATATATATTGAGTCTCAATCTTGATAACATGGTATCAAAGTGAGGATAGGGTTTGAGAGGTCTGTCAATAGAAGTCAGATTCGCTGATGTCAGCCATCACAATTATTGACAAAAATATGATATGGCGAGGTCATAAATTTTGTATGGTTCCAAGATTCCTACTTTGGTAATGTATATAGGAGGTTTTTTATACTAAAATTCATTGGCAGGTGTGTCAACTTCGCAACCGAATATAGCTCTTGAGGTACTAAAATGGAAAAGGGTAGAAGAGAGAAAGTAAATGGGGAAGAGGAAAAAGATGTAACAACTAAAATATTTTGAGATTGTTAAAGGTTAGGCTTACTAATTTTGTTTTGTGCATTTAAAGAATGTTGAGATTATTCTTTAGTGATTTAAATGGACTCATATGACTAAATATGTAGGTTAAATTCAAACGAGCTATTACTACAATTTCTCCTTTTAAATTACTCAAATTAACACTTCATTACTATCCAAACACCCCTTATGTAATCTCCCCTATTAGGTTTTTTATTCTTTATTTTGTAATTTTTTCTTTTTTGAAACCGGGAAATCGAAACTTCGCTTCACCATACCTAGGGTCCCTAGGCCAAATACCAGGAGGCATCGAATGAATGTAGACACGAACCTGGGACCTTGATAGAGCACACCTTCAAAATCCAAGCCTTCAACTACTATGCACACCCTTAGGGACCTTTCTTTTGTAATTTCAACCATCAATGAAATTGTTTCTTTCTTTAAAAAAAAAATTAAAAAAAAGGGAGAGAGGTAGGAAAAGTTGATTGGGTCGACTCATTGTAGCCTTTGTCAGAAGGACAAACTCACCATATACACATGAAGAATAGACAAAGAAAGTAAACCCCAGGCAATAAACCAATGATTTATTAGCCATCTAAAGTGGAGATTCTCTTAAAGTAGCATCTTACTATAAGCAAGTGATAAATATATATATATATATATATAAATAAAATCAAGCAACTATTTTTCCACCTTAGACTTACCCGAGCTGCGAATACTTTTCAGGAAGCATTTTAGCGACCTTATCTGTGAACTGCAGAAGCCATCAAAATGTCAGGACAGAAACCTATTTAGACTTGTTTGATCATATACGATCGTCTGCATGAATAACAATCAGAAACCTGAAGAACCGGCCGGTATACAGCTGCTGCCAAATAAAAGCCCTGTTCAGGCAAGACAGCTGCTGATCCATAGCCTTCTTGTGATACATTGGGGCCCTTCCTACTCCATCCATGGCGAATGAGATCCACACCTTAACCATAATTAAACAAAATAGAAAAATACTTAAGACATGCTGAAGAATAGAGAAGAGTGAAAACACGCAGGCAACATAATATTAAGGTGTGGATCTCAGTGAAATGGAATTCATTAAATTCTATAGATGTCAGAGTATTGTCACTGAAAATGACAGATTAGTTTAAGAAAAACTAAAATATTAAAAATTAAAAATTAAAAAAAAAAAAACTTGTTTGACATGTAGTAAAATAACATAATCCATACACACCTTGGTTAGGAACGGATATTGTAGCATCCGTGAAACGAAAAGCGAAGGTGAGACCATCATCTGTCGCATCCCTGCATTTCATTTGCATGTTTAAATTTATTTTTGCTATTAAAAAAATGTGTAACAGCACAAACATGAGGAATTATACAAGAATATCATTCTCATACACTAGAAGTATGAATACTGTACAAACTACAAAATCGGTAAGAATGAATGTGATTACGGTTGACATGTAAAAATGTGAAATACTACAACTTTTTGTCGCACGGGTAATTTGGATGAAAGAATAACCATCAACCATACATGTTTTGTAACTGGACCAAGTAATTCAACGACGACAAAAAACCTTTCCTACAACAAAAGATGTACCTAGAAGTAGAACAAAAGCCAACAAACCATAGAGTAAAAGTAGATTTTTTAAGTTTTTAGAAAAGAAAAGGGCAAAAGACTTGAACCTTCTGAGATCACAACCCAAAAGTTAGTTGTTTTTTTTTTCTTTTAACTGAAAACCAAAAGATTTCTACTAAAAAAGAAATCTTGATGACCAGAAACGTTTTCAAAAAGAATGCTCTTTCTCTCTTTTGAAAAGTGTCAATCAAGCATTCCACCCGACTATTTCACTTCCATTTGCCTATTTTAAATGTAATCAAACTTTTCCTAGTAGAAATGGCAAATTATAATTTCACAAGAGCAAGAAAGAGAACAACCAAACAGATAAGATTTTATATACCTAAAAGTTTCAAGCTAGTTTACGTGTACCTCGACTAGTTTTATGTGACAATCACCCTTAGGTAGGACTTTAATTTAGAACAAGTTTTTTGTTGATATATTAATTTCATAGAATCGGTGAACAAGCATCAGCTAACAGTTTTAGACAATTGAAATAGATAAATCAATACTAGTTGATTGTCCTTCAATTATTTTAAAAAAGAAAAAACCCAGAAGCACGTGGAGTAATAAGATGTACAGCTAAACTTCATTGTCACACAAAACCAAACTTGCCATCACAAGTCAACCAAAGAATAAAGGAACAAACAGCAAGACCACCTTTAATATATTGCCTGTACTAGAGGCAAGAATCTATCAAGAAATTACACTTCTGAAGCCACCTTCAGAGTCGAGATGTTAAATGATAAATCCAGAGGACCAGATAAATAAGCAATGAAATTGAGAAAATTGACTATAAAGAAGCAAAGTAGAATGTGCTGAAGGTTGATAAAGAAGCTCAAGTAAATGAGCCAAAGGTTACATGAAGATACAAGTATGAAAACGGTAATCAAATGAAGATAGAAAAAGATCCAAAATATGCTCATGAATGATCTAGAAGATCAATTAAATACTTGCCTCTTTTCTTTGGAGGGCGTCTTGCTTGCAAGCCTAGCTGTTTGTACAGCAGCATCAGCTGATGCTGCCTCAGGAGTTGCTCGCAGGATTTCACAAATGAGCTGCTGACATTCACTCTGTTTCATAGCCAAAGAAATGTAAGTACATAAATTTTAGATACTACATTTATTCAGTTAGATAGTTAAAAGAGGGTTGAATTATGTTAAAGCACCAATCAACCTAAAAGCTTAAGCTGGTAGATTGGGGTAAAGTTAATTATATCAACCAACATTCCCTTCACTTGTGAGCTTAGAAATTTGAGAAATACCCAACAAGTGGACTTCAGTTATAATTTGGGAGGAAACGACTTGGCAGGGACTAGATGAATTATGTTAAAGCACCAATCAACTCAAAAACTTAAAACTTAAGCTAGTGGATAGGGATATATTTAATTATATCAATCAACAAATAGAATCTTCAACTTCAAAGAGAGTTAAGCACACATGTGGGTGGATGCTTATACATCTATAACTATGTGAGCTTATACAACTCACCACCACAATGAAGCACAGTGCTCAACACAAGTACTTTTGAAATTTCACCACCACTACATTGAAGGATTTTTGTTTGAACCATATACCTTTTTTGGAGAAGGGTCATCTTGTCCATTTAAGTTGTTTGGTTTTGGCTTTGACCTTTTTTTCATAATTTAATATAAATTTGTTTTAAAGAAGAAGGAGAAGAAGAGAGATTGAGAAAGCAAGTAAAGTTACAAATTACCTGCAAAGCTGTCAAGGCAAAGCCTATAGTATAACCTCCAGTGACTTGAGATGCTTCAGAGTCAGGATTCCAATTATCATCGGTTGGCATTGACTTTGGTGTATTCATATCTGCTTGTCGGGATGCTTTTGCTTCCAGAAGCTCTCCAACAACAACATGATTCTCTGCATGATCACAAATACAAGTTAAAACTGAGCATTTAGAGAGAAGGAAAGACAAAAATATAAAAAAAAAGGAAAAAAAAACACTTCCTGACCAAATATACGAACAACAGTTTCCAAAACAGAATCAAGAAGGTCTCTCGCAGAAGTCTGTGCTTTTCCCATAGGAGCCATCACAGGTGAAACAGGGCTCACTGCAACCAATGTCCCAGCCAGTGGAATACCATTCTGGCATTTATGTTTGGGTACATGGAAACTTCCTGATCCCTTCATAAAATGAGCAGCATTCTCAGATCGAACAGCCTGACCAAAGCCTAACCTTGAAGAATTTCTTAGTTCTGCATAAGCTTTGATTTTGGAAGTTATTATCTCATGGATCGTCGGTCGCAATTTTTGGCTGTCAGATAAGAGAGCATGAAAGAAGTTGGTAGATCAATAAATTGGAAACATACAGAAATAAATTAAGTGTTTTTCAGTCACATTTGATTAAATCATGCAAAAGAACTAAAAACATTAATTGCAAACTGTTAGAGTTTAATATTACTCTTTATTATTGTTTTAATTATAGTGCCCTTTATCGTCTTTTCACATGCACAACTAGGGACACCATGTATATTTGCATATAAATACTCTACTAATGAATAAAATGAGACATATTGATTCTCTCAACTTTAACGATAACACAAACAAACAAGCATGGGAGAAAAAGTAAGAGTATTCCTTGAAGCAAAAGAGTAGAAGCAATTTGTAAAAGATTAAGTTTCTAGAAAATGAAACTCTAAGAGAGTGCAAAATGGACCTTCATAAAAAAGATAGATTGGAATCAAGTTTTATTGCATTGATGACCGCCTAAAGGAAGACCAATATGAAAAAAAAGTATACCTTTGAAAATTAGAAAGCCTTTATGTAACCCATGACTTCCCTTTTATGATATTTCATCATATAAAAAAAAATATGTTTCTTACTTAAAAGAAATAATATTAGGAAACCAAATACCTCAAAAATGACAAACAATAATACTCATCATACGATTTCTTTTAACGCTGCTAATGCAAAAGAATCAAATTTAGGTGAAAACAAAAAAAAATTGAAAAGAAACAAACCATATGATAGCACCAGCAGCAGCAACTTTGCAAAGCATACACAGACATTCAATCATGGTCTGCAAATATTTCACATGAAGCGGAGCATCAAGCTTCTTTATTGTTTCCTACACCCAAAAATTATTGGAAACTCAGTCGCAGAGTCTAGGAAAAAACTATAGAATCAAAACTGTAAGACCACAAGAAGGCTCTGATATTTTTTCAAATGAGAAGATAAGAAGTATTTCATACTAGAAATTCATCTGGAATTGAATTTGAAAGCCATGTTGGCAATTGGCGAGTAATCAGTTTTGTCTCCTTTAACACCCCATCTCCACCATTGACCCGTGCAAAAGTTGACTGGCTCTCTGAGTCAGCTTCATCATTCAATTCCAAAGTACTACCTTCCTCGTGGCCATCAAAAGATGACCTGGAAACAAGGAAAGATAACAACAAAGAAAATAACATCATTCCCTTACAGACACCGGCACGTTTAATTCAGAAAATTAATGTTGCATTATAATGGTTGAAACACATAATAATCTCTGTTTGTGTAATGCAATTTTACAATCCATAAGAAATAAATAAGTGATACTGCCTAAAAACCCTAGATTGAGAGATAGATTGCTTGCTTCATGGAATAGCAGACAAGAGAGAAGTCATTGATTGCCTTATTGGATATGATACAGTAAAAGATAGCCCTAGATCGAAGAAGAAATTAATTAAAATGTAACCCAATGAGATTCTATGAAGCATGAAAACAAACAAAAGACCCAGACACTTATACAGTTATACATGAGAACGAGACCATACGCCAATTTCTAAAAACTGGGACACTGAATGCTTGAAGGTATTTTAGTATTTTTTTAGTAAATATGTAAATCTAGCTTAGAATGATATGTGCTCAACTAAAAAAGCATAAATTGTCAAGTTAATTACAATGGACATCGGTAAAGCGTGGGAGGTGGAAGCAAACGAGAATTTTAGCAAATGAAGATGGATTTTTCTCATGGAGAGGGAAGACGATTGATTTTTGTTGGATTTTTATCATGGAGGGAAGACTATTGGTTTTTGTTGTAATAAATGGGAGATGCAACTGTTTTGATTTTCTTTTGCATTTTCCTTTTACTTTTCCTTTTTATTGTTTAGTTAGCTATAACATTTGGACTCAAAAGACGACCACACGTGTCCAATATGTGTCCCAGCTGTGTCCAATTTTAAAAAAAATACACTTCAAATAGCATGTAAGACACGTGCACAAGAAGTGTCTGGAAGAACCTATGTCTGATACACGCCCGAACCGGATTCTTCCACTATTTGAAGTAATCGTGCTTCATAGATGAGATTTCATAGGTAGCTCATAGTTTTTGCGGTTGTAACGTTGGATCCGGCCAACAACCTATTTCGGTCTTCCTCTACATGGAACACATCGTTCATATGCTTTTTGGGAGCCTATGTTGGAACTAGGAAAAAAAAGAACTCCGAAAAAGTACAAAATGAAAAAAATATATATTATAGAAACCTTTATTAAGACAGTTCAATTGGGAAGGTGACGTTGTAGAGATGTTCTGGAGTAGCTATAGCCAATGTTTTGAAAGGCACGCACCTAGGCACAAGGCGCAACTCATGTGTCCCGCTTTGGAAAAGCGAGGCGCGCATGACTTCTTAAAGAGTGCGACTTAAGTAAAAAAACCCGCACCTTTGGTGAGCCTTGTGTCACGATCCAACTTCGTTGTCGTTGCAAAGCGATCGTGAGGCACTTGCTCTAACCCGACGAGCAAGTCAGCCAAA